>JAOSLQ010036796.1:11838-32222 GCA_025629905.1 Lorius lory
GGTTGGACACAGGGGCTTGGAGCAGCTGCTCCAGTGGAAGGGGTCCCTGCCTGTGGCAGGGGTTGGAGCTGGATGGGATTTAAGCTCCCTTCATCCCAAAGCACTCTTGGGGAGCTGATGTTTCTCTGTCAGACAGAGCTGAGTCACCCCATGGGTGAATGGAAACCCTGTGTTTTCTCTCCACAGCCGGCTGTGCACCACATCCCTGGCTTCGAGGTAAGGCCCATGCCTTGTCTGCAGCCCCAGGCTCTGCACCCCTCAACCCATCCCCTCCCCTGCAGGCTCCCAGCTCCATCAGTTCTCTGTTTGCAGCCCTTGTCCATCCATCCTGTCTTAGGGACTTCCCTTAGGATGAAGGAATTCCCATGGAGAGATGCCGGTTTCCTTCGGCTGATGGTAGGGAGCTGCAGTGAGGGGGCAGCTCACTTCTGATCCATGAGGGAGGGTGAATGTGTCCAACCATAGATATAACTCCTTAGGTGTCAAACACACCAGTGCCTTCCTGCCCTGGCTTCATGTCAGCATTCCCATCACAAGGGCTGTGCTTCCCAACAGCTCCAGCGTGTTTCTGAGCAAAGGCATGAAGTGATGCTGGGTTGTAAATGGGTTTAAGCCACCTGCACTGGTTTCTTCTCAGACCTCGGGGTGTTTGGTGTGCAGGAGCTTGGAAAGCATCCTTTGGCATTCAGTTACCAGGTACAGTTATAGGCCCTAGGATGGAATGTGGATAAGAACTGCTCTAATGCTTTACTCTGTTTCTCCTCTCCAGAATGAGCTCTCCTCCACCCTGGATGAGGTGAGTCTACAAGCTTTCCTTGTCTCTCCTGCTTGGAGCTTGTTGAGGTTGTGTCTCCATGGGGCAGCCTCTGCTCTTCCCATGAGTCAAGCCAAGAGCATCAGGCTTTAGCAGCATGAGTGATGGCCAGCAGGACAGCGCAGATGGGCTCCATGCCCAACCCAGGAGTGTTTAACCTCGGTGGGATGTGTGTGCATGAGATTTCCTGGTCTTCAACCCTTCCAAACCAAGCATGCAAGAGCCAAAGTGCTGGGCTGCCCTTTGGCTGGACCCCAGACAAAATCCCAGTTGATGTTTGTAGCTTTCCATGGGGAATTCACCAGGAATTGGGGCATCTGTGGGACTGTTCCAGCTGCTCTGGAGGAAATGCTCCCATCAGGATCATGAGACACTGCTTGGGCAACCTGTCAGAGCTGCTACCCAGACCTTGTGCATCCCATAGGGCAGGTCATGGGCTGAAGCAAGCCATGTCAGGGTAAGCTGGGAACTGAATGAGGAGTACATCTATGGGAATGTTGGCTTGGTCCTAGGATCCAGTTAGCCCCAAGGTCTGGGAGGTGAGCTGGGAGGGATGTGGGGCACGCACAGAGCCTGGCCACAGTTCCATGGGAAGCTGGATGGGATAACCACACTTTGGCAGGGTGGGCTTCTTCCACCCAAGCAGCATTTCCTGATGCTGTGGGGCTCATCTCTGTGCTCCATACGGGCTGTGGGGGATGAGCTCGGGTATTCATAACCATCTCTCTGCTCTTTCTCCTCCATTGCTTGTCACTGCCATTCCTGGACGGGGCCCTCCACAGCTCTGCACCCCTGCCTTGTTCTCCGAGGGGCTTCTCCAATGGGTACCTTCCATGTCCAAACACTTCCCTCTCCTCTCTCCCTCTGCCCTTGCCCACAGACCAAGCAAAGTCCCAGCAGAGACTCCCGAGCTCCTTCAAGCCCCCTCGCCAAGGCTGCATCCCAAGGAATGATGCCAGCCTGAGGTCTCCATGCCCTCAGCACTAAATAAGAAGCCTCATGGAGAATCTCGTTCCTAAATACATCACTTGGGCTCATGATCCATCTGAACAGGCTGGCACCAGACCTCCTCCTCCTGCCTTTCTGTTTGGTACAAGCAGGAGCAGCCTTTTGGGGCTGCATCCCCTCCAAGCACTGGGATTTGAGTCCCTTTCAAAACAACATGTCCCAGCTCCATACTCACCCTGGGTGATGCTTCCAGCCTATTCTGACTGCGCTGGTCTGTGCTGACTTTGCTCATCTCTCTTCCAACCCTGTATGAGGGGCAGGGGTGGATTAGATGATGCCCAGAGCTCCCTCATTCCCCCCTCATTCCCTCTGACGTGTCCTTGTTCCAACCATCCCAGCTGCAGCAGACCCTTTTCATGGATGGCTCCTCCATCCAACCTGCTGTGTCTGGGAATTGCTTGCTCCCTTCTATCACCCTGAACCCTCCCTCCTCCTGCCTCATCCCAGGCCTCGCTGCTCATTTCTGTCCCATCTGGTGGAACACTCGATGCTGGCGCATTCAGCTCAGGCCCAGAGGAATGGCTCCTGTTGTTGGCAAAGCAAGAGGGGAGCAGCAGGGATGGGGAAGGGTTTAGAAGTGGCAGTGTCCAAGGCCAGGTTGGACACAGGGGCTTGGAGCAAGCTGCTCCAGTGGAAGGGGTCCCTGCCCGTGGCAGTGGTTGGAACTGGATGAGCTTTAAGGTCCCTTCAACACAAACCATCCTATGACCCTGTTTGTCTTGGCTTTCTTCAGTGTATTGTGCAAGGAGGCCGTTCTGCAAACCACCTCTCCAAAGGATCCACCTCACAGATCCGAGCTCGCAGCAACACCCCAGCTCCTCCACTGCTCCTACAGGGTTTCTCTGTTGGATTTTAACCCTATTTCTGTACCTAATAAAATCTCTTTTTTTTTTTTTGACCCCTACAATACAGCTTCAAATGAATTCCGTATAATGATTTCTCTGCCATTTGCCAGGCTGTAATAATGGAAATGAAAATCAGCACTGCTGTATTTTATCCATTGCACATGACCGTGCACAGATGTGGTGACCCAGTTTATTGGGAATGTTCATTACTTTTACATAGTGGAGTGTGCCAGTGAATGCCCTCTGAAACTCATTAGTGTCGCAGGGCATCAAGGCTCAAAGTAATGAATCCCCCACCTCTCTAAGGTACTCCCTCTTGTTTTTAACTATGCCTGCAGCAACTATAATGCCTCTTTGGCCTATAGCTTGGAGGATGGGGAGAAGAGCATCCAAAGCCACCAGCCGTGCTCAGCACCAGCTGAGTGCACTAATGCAATGGATGTACAGCTCCTCACCAGCTGCTCTACATAAGGTACAACCCATTAATGCAGCAGAGCTGGCTTTCAAGCCCATTTGTTTAAGTGCTGCTACCACAAGTAACCACAGAGCATCCAGAAAGCCAAAGAATGTAGCTGTTCAATGGGTTATTTAAAACTGCGGAGCAAATCCATTAAAAATCCTCTGTGAGTAAAGGACAAAACCTTCAGGGAAAATGGAGAAGGTGACCCTAAGCAGAGAGGACACGATTTAGGCTTCTTCCTTAGAGCTGAACTGATCTCACCTTGGGCTATTGTACCTCCGAACGGCGCTGGTGCCCCTTGCTGAAAGGCAAAGGCCACGTATTTGTGGATCAGTATTTTTCAATGCAGGGTTGGGGGGAAAGCTTCTCATTTAACTTCTCAGAGGTAAAGGACCAGCTCAGGACAAGAAAGATTGCATCACCATCCCTGGAAGTATTTAAAAGACATGTAGATGTGACATTCAGGGACATGATCTAGTGGTGAACTTGGCACCATGGTTAGACATGATGATCTTAAGGGTCTTTTCCAACCTAAATGACGCTGTGATTCTAGTGTCATGCTCCAGCTGAGTGCATCAGTCCAAGTTATACATTGCCCAGCATCATCTGGAGCAAGAAAGGTGGCTCTGCAAGGACAGCCAGGTGGAAATGAAGTTGAGAAGTATTTTAGTGGATAAAAGCTTAAACAGTGAAAAGGCAGAAGAAGCAAGATGTGACATGGAAGAGGTGTGGAGCTGCCTTGGATGGGATCTTAGCTTTAAAATCCTTCAGATTGGCATCTTTTTTCCTCCCAGTCCCACTTACAGTCATTCCATGCTATCAGGCAAGATGTTTACGAGCAATAAGCAGAAGTAGATGGGCTCACAGTTACACGAAGCTCCGTGTTCAGCTCTCTGTGGCTACCTCACCTGGAAAGCTGGGCTGCATCTATCACAGTGAAGGAGCCAAGTCTCGCCTGACTTGGTGTTGCAGAGCTGGCAGCCTGCTCACTTGAAATCCATTCAGCAACCCTGCAAACTTATTTCCATAACACATGCATATATATTAAACCAAAAGACTAACCAAGCAGTTCTGCCAGAAATGCTTATGTTTTACTTGCAAGTGTCAAGATGGGTGTTGCAATGTGAGTAGTTTTGTTCGTGACTTTTGAGAGCCTGCCAGATCTGGAAAGACAACCGCTCTTGTTCTCCCCTTCCTTTAAGTATCTCTGCTCCATGCTATGGTACAAACCCCTCCTGAGACAAGGGATGGAGGGAAAGCTGCAGAGAAACTGCCCCAGCTCTGGAGTCCACTGCTGAGCACTGGGGTCTGCTACATGTCCCCATGCACCTCACCACAGCTGGTGGAAGTCCATCAGCAACCACTGCCTTGGCTCCAGCTCAGGGGCAGGAGAAGCTTATGAGTGAAAGGGAAAAAAGGGGATTGTGCCAGCTGAGTTCCCAGCAAGGGGGTTAATGTTACCTTTAAAATTAGGGAGCTGATCCACAGAAATGCATCCTAAGGAGCTTTTAACATTCCCAAAGTATTTTCCTTGCAAGGACATGGAAGGCGAAGCATTTCCATCTTGATGCCTCAAGGCACACTTCTTTATGTCCATCATGCAGCCCTGAATGTGACCCTGGTGTCACAGCAAGACTTTGAACTTTCCCTTTCCCCTGACATAACCAAAATGATCACTAAGAGCTGGAGCAGATGGGACGATGCTCCAGGGAATGATGCAAAGGCATTATTGTACTTCAAGTATTTTTGCCCCTCAAGGCAGAATCACTCTGCTTCCACTTCCAAAATATGAGTAAGATGGGCTTGTGGGAAGAGGAATGACAAAACAAACAGAGCAGGGAAGAGGACTGAAATGAACGGAGCAATCCCAATATGAAACTCCTTGTTTTCTGTCATCCTTTCAGGAGAAACTACTGCGAAGCCTATGGAGGATCCAACCGTTCCTACCACCATCAGTATGGCAAAAGTCTCCATTTCTGACCAAAGAGAAGGACTGAGACAAGAGAAAAACAGCACAGGGTGCCCAGAGAAGCTGTGGCTGCCCCATCCCTGGCAGTGTTCAAGGCCAGGTTGGACACAGGGGCTTGGAGCAAGCTGCTCCAGTGGAAGGGGCCCCTGCCCGTGGCAGGGGTTGGAGCTGGGTGAGCTTTAGGGTCCCTTCCAACCCAAACCAGTCTGATTCTATAAATCATGGAGCACTTTGAACTCTTCCCTAAGAATACAACAAAGTAATGCTCTTTTTCCAGCATGGGAAGACTCAGTGGGGCTTCTCCTGGGCAGTCTTCAGGTACTTGTTTCTAAAATGAATTATTTGCTCATCTCTGACAGGAGCTAAAAGCAACGCTTTGCCCCCAGGAAGTTCCAGCATGAAATACAACCCTGAGTAATCCAGAGGAGGAAAAGCAACTGTTCACCTTTCATTTCTGTCAGCAGAAAGACACCACTGCTGAGTTTTGGGATAAGTGACATTTGCAGAAGGCATGGAGTGGGTGAGAGGGACGTCGTGCTTCCCACCGGCATTCTGGAGCCTGCACCAACCTTTACTTCAGCCTGTTAAGAGTATTCTTAATCTCCTATCATAACAGTCTGCATTTCTGTAGCACAATGACCACAGCACAACCCGCTCCGCTCAGTGCAAGCAGAGGTGGAACATCTGCACACAGCTTGATCTGGCTCCTCACGTTTCATACATCTCCTACGATATTCCTGACAGCTACAGTTGCCCATCACTGTCAACACTTTCTTCTCTGCTTCAGTTCTGACTCCAGTCTTAATGCAACTGTAAAACACACATGGCCAAGAAATACTTTTCCAATGAGACTCAGCTGTGGGTCAGTCTTTCTTTCTTTCACTTCCTTGGGCTCTTTCTAGTTCAGCTGGTTGAACAAAACCTGTTTTAATTAGGCCACCAGCAATTCCTTTTTATTCCACACCTACTGGTACAGGCATATGCTGCTCTTTCCCTTCCCCCTGCATCAAAGGACACTGCATTTCAGTTCTTTTCCTTCTTTTCTTTCTTAGATTAGATTTTGGAGAGCTTTGGGCTTATCTACGGGAAAGGTTTTCCTAAACTATCCCCAAGAATGTGGCACCAGACATTCAGATTAGGCAGCTCAATTATTTAAACTATTTTTACTACTGTCTACCAAGACATTCAGTGTATTTGCTCTGTTTAAGAGCTCAGCATCTTCAAAGCCTCTTATGAACAGCAAATTCTCATGATCTCTCAAAAGCAAGCGAGTTGTGATTTGAGTTCCTGAATGAGGTGATCGCACACGGAACAAAGAGCTCAACACTGTTATTTTAATGGATTTGCAATTCCCTTGCCAGGTCAGTAATCCTTTTTCTCCCAGTGTCACTCAGAGACTTCAAAACCCACAGCTGGGACGGAATAGTCAGTGTTTGTTTTATCTAGCAGGACATCATGCGGCACGGCTCCTCCTAAGCAAATCAATTTATCTGCTGTTGACAGCAAGTATTCATCAGCAGTGATGCTGAGCTGTACTGCTCAGGAGGTTACTAAGAGTGCACTAAGCACACGACTTCCAGCTATCAATGTGACAAAACAGCCTCAACCGTTTTATTTGCCTTTATTTCCCTTCCTGAGGCTTGATAATCCAAACTGAGTGATTGTAGTGTGTGTGTTACTGTTTGTAGGGTGCACGTTACTGTTTGCAGCATGCTGCACAGCAGGTCTGATGCAGTAAAACCAGAATTGGTTATGATAAAGAATCATCAGGACCAACAGAGCTCAAAAAAAAACCCAACACAAAAATCATCACACCAACAAAAAACCCCTCCTATACTTTCAGGAATTCATAGAATCTGGGTGATTTGGGTTGGAAGGGACCTTTAAAGCTCATCCAGTTCCAAACCCCATCCACCTTCCCCTAGTTCCAGCATCAGGACCTTTATCTGCATGGATCATTTTCAACAGGCAGGGAAAGGGATGCAGACAGATGAGATGCTGGTCTCCAAGGAACCCAACAAGGCTAACGGCAAAGCTGGGAATAGACCCAAGGTCTCCAACGGCTGAATCAAGCCCTGCTGCTGCTCTGACTCATCCCAGGAACTGTTTGCTAAACACTACGGAGCCTTTCAGAAGTTCTGTATGCTGTGTCAGCTATTCGGGTAGAAGAAGCAATTCCAAGTACTCTAAGGTCAACTCCTCAGCCTTGGCACTGATCTTTTTCAGGAAGGCCTGATGTCTGGAAGCCAATGACAACTATTTCTGGAATGTGCCTCCATTTACTGGGAGATTAACAGCCATAGCAAAGGTCTGTAATCCTGCTGCTGGCACAGGACGTAGGACATCTTCCTAACTCATTTGTTAGGTTCTGACAGCAAAACACAGGATTTGCTTTGCAGAAGAAGTCTGGCATGGGGATGAGCAGGGCTTTAAAACCCTTTCCTAAAGGAGTCTGCAGCCAAGGGATAACAACCTTTTTTGACTTTCTTTTTGGCTCTAAAGATTGGTTCTTGCTCTTTTCTCAAGCGATCAGTGGTGCAAAAAAGGTTCAGTGCATGATGTATGCAGTGGATGTGCCACTGTTTGGAAGAGCCATATCCCTTACCTTTTTCAGGAGGAAACTGAAGCTAGAACTGTATCCATTTATCAATTCCCCGTCCTGCAGGATTACTTAAGCACTCAGGGGAAGAAAGTTGAGACAGATGAGATATTTGAAGCAGAGACAGCACACTTTACAACCTTTCTGGTAGTCTGTAGCTTAAGATTTGCACGGAATATGATGACTAATGTGTCCTGACCAAAACCAGACCTGGCCATTGCATTCCTTTCAAGAACTCCATGTAGAAAAGGAGAATATCAAGCCTTGATATCTATTTTTGCAGACATCACATGCTCTCTGGCTTGCCATCTGTGTGCAGCAGAAAAGCAGATAAGACAAGACAGTATCTGGCACAAAGAGCCAAGCAAAACATGCCCTGGTAATAATTTAGAACAAAGACTTCGGCTGATATTTTCCTCTCCAAAGGGGGAGCAGGAAAGCATTAACTGCTCACATCATCCCCAAAGGTGGAGGAGGGGCAAGCTCCTCAGATTTCAAAGCAGCAGAATAGCACCTTCCCACCACCACCAAAGCAGGGTTAAATCGCAGTAATGCAATAAAACTCAAGCTGTAAATCTCACCTACTGTGGCAGTGTTATATACAACCCACTCTTACAGAATCACAGAATGCTTTGGGTTGCAAGAGACCTTAAATCTCATCGAGTTCCAGCCCCTGCCATGGGCAGGGACACCTTCCACTACAGCAGCTTGTTCCAAGCCCCTGTGTCCAACCTGGCCTTGAACACTGCCAGGGATGGGGCAGCCACAGCTTCTCTGGGTACCCTGGGCCAGCGCCTCAGCACCCTCACAGGGAAGAGCTTCTGCCTTATGTCTAATCTAAATCTCCCCTCTTTCAGTTTAAAGCCATTCCCCTTATCCTATCACTACACACCCTTGTCAAAATCCCCTTTACAGATTTCTTATATGCCCTTTTAGGTACTGGAAGCTGCTCTAAGGTCTTCTCCATGAAGACTCACATCTATTATTTGGGAATTAAATTGGAAGTCACAGCACTTCTCTGCACGCTGGTAGATCATAACCTTGGCATTTGGTTTGTCCCAAGACCACTTCTCACCCCTACCCTTAAATCAACATCCGCAGAGAACAATGCTGCTGGTTTGTGTCCACAACAGATTTATTCCCCCCTTCCAGCAGCTCACACCGCCTGTACCTTCAAGGAACAGTAGCTGCTCAAAGCGAATTGTTCCTTCTGGTTTCTGGGAATAAAAGGCTGCCCTCCATAATCAGGGTATTGTTCTCCCTAAATGGACCCAGACTCTGTAAACACGCTCCTCTGCACAGCACTGGGAGGGCAACTGGGAGCGTGTGTAAGCGTACAGGGAGGGAATGTGTCTTGTTCTAAATCCCAGTAAATTATGTTAATTCATTTCCTCTGCCTAAACAGTGGTAATAAGCTTCGGGAAAGGAGGAGGAAAAAGTAAACAAGAGTTAATTACACATAGGTGAGGGGGAGAGGTAACTGAATAACTCCACCAAATGTCTCCTTTAGGGAAGGACATTCACGATACAGCTTGGATGGGCTCCACGCAGCCTTCCCTTGGTCCTACTGAAGGCATAAATGTGACCATAACAATTTCTTTCTTTCCTTTGATAAGTTTTCAGCCCATTTGCACATGTTCAATCTTGGAAGCTGGGAAATGAGCCCCCACTAGTGCCCTGATACATCCCTGTGTGGCTTTGTTCCACATGTGATGCAAGCACTCCGGTGACTGAAGCCAATGCGAATAGTCAGAGCCTATTTGTAATGTTTTCTAACAGGGAAATAATTTCACTGAGCAAACTACCATGCTTTGACTCAACCCCCTGATTAGCACAGTTTGAAAACAGGGCAGCATACTGTTAGGGGAATTAACTTGCTTGACCCCTAGTCTATAATGGCACTGAAATAATCTGAGAGTCAGGCGAAGTTGAAAAACTCTTGGAAGACCACACTGAAAGAATTTACTGGATTTATTGGATTTTCTAGGATAAAAGAAAAATAAGCCTCAAACTCCACTTAGCTGGTCTGTGGTCTTCAGGAAGACAAGCTTTTTCTCCTGATACCAGAAGAGGAATGCTGCCTATGCTGAGCAGCACTTGGGGGGGCTCCTTTTACATATAGATCTTTCTTCTTCAATGGAAACTCTCAATAAATAGTAATAATTATTACAAATATGCAGGTCTATTGCTGTGACTACTTTTTAGTACACCTTGCTGTTTTCTTCCTTGGGATTAGTGGTAAAACATGGGGAAAAGGGACAGATCCACATCCCTGTTAGTGAAGCTACAATCCTCCTCCCAGCAGGAATACAGGGGAGAAGAGCTCTGCACTCAACTATTTGGTTTAAATATCCTGAAGGTACTTCACCAGCTGCAAAGGACTAGTCTGATGTTTCCAATGAAATTCCAATGACAGGAATAATCCTGTATACATCACTACCACAAAATACTGCTTGAAATCCTCCAAATCCTCTGGCCTGCCCCTGTTTGAGCAAGCAGGGAATCAGGAAAAACATTCTGCTTTTGTGATACAAGCAGGACCTTGCTTCGGTCTGGATTAAACACTGCCCCATCCCTACCTTGTGGCTCCTCCAGCCCCTGAGCAAATGCTCTGACAAACCTCAACCATTTCTTTGTGCCTCTTTGTATCCCCGAAACAATAGCTGTGTGCTGAGAGCAGTGGTAAACACTTTCAGATAACAAATCTGGCAATTAGGAATCTACTGTCCAAAGCCAGTTCCTTTGCATATGCAAATAGCTCCCTAATACGTTTAGGATTCCTTGTCAATGGAACCTGTCAAGGAACACTAATCACCTGTCATTAAGTCAAAAGCTCCACTCTCATTAGTCCTTAACCAAATTAAACCCAGCAATACTGCAATTCTGATTGGTTGTGAACACCAGGAGGAGGAAAGATACTCATCAGTTCTCATCTGTTAATCTAGTTTTATATTAACTATTGCAGATCACAATGAACCCTCCCATGGCTTGGTGCCACACTACAGAGAACTGAAACACAGCCTAGTTTTACAAGGGCCCAGTTTCTCCTCTCTGGTGAGGTTATAAATTCAAATCCTACTCACAGCTACTTGGCCACAACTCACTGAACTTAAAGGCATGAGCATCACCTTTATAATGGAGAGCAATATCCGACCCTGAATATTAAAATATGAAACAACTTATCAGAGCACAGAGCCTGATCTCCATATGATGCTGGAACTGGAAACTCTTCTCCCAGTTTCCCACTTTAAGCTGTCCCAAGATACATTAAACACTTCCTAATATTACTTGTCTGGCTGAAGAGACACTGACCCAACCAGAAGGTGAGTGAGATGGCTACAGCATTCTCTCTTGGAAGGCTATCCACACTCTAAAGGAGTATTAGTCACTAGTTTTACATTGACTGGTCAATGCCAAACAAGCGTTCTTTCTTCTACAGAGTCTGCAGTATTGCAGGGGAGATGTTCCACAACATCCAGCCATTTATCCTGTTATTCATTAACCCTTCATCCTTGGCACACAGTTCATACACCTGTAACTTGTCTGACACTTGTCATTGCTCAACCAGTGTTAACACACGCATTTAGCTGAGAATACCCCCCCAGAAAAGTAGTTTCCTCAAGTACTCCAACACACAGAGATCTATTATTTGAGAAGAAAAAGGAGGAAAAGAAACCAGGTCGCATTGCTCCAGCATCTGCAGCAGCCTAACTCGGGGAGTTTGGCTTCTTCAGCTGTAGGAGGCTGTTGAGGCTGAGTAACTGTCCCTTCTCCCTCCCTTTGGGGCTGACTTATCCTCACTTCTGTCTATAAAAAGGAAGATTTAAATCCATACAAGCAATAGTATAATACTAGCTACTACAATGAACCTCCCTTCCCCTTTTACAACAGAATGCTTCTACTCAAAGCCAGTTAAGCATCACACCTATATGTGGGGAGGACATCAGGGAGGACACAGTTGAAAACAGAAATACAGCCCAGATTTGGAAAAGCCGCATCCCAGCCTCCTCCTCAGCGTACACACGCTGTCCACTCCAAATCCTCTCCCGGGGCTTGGCTGCACCAGGTCTCAAGAACAGCAGTACCAATTCAACCTAGATTTTCTCTTGGAGGTTGGCTAATGCTCCCATTTCCATCTATGTCCTCCTCCAGCTTTTATTCTCCTCTCCAGAATATCTTGTTCTGGGCAGAACAAAGAAGCCCGCAATTGCCAGGAAGAGTCTGCACAACTCCAGTATCAGACTCTTACCATCACATCAGTTCTGCAGGCATGTGTGAGCAAACCCAGCAAGGAGAATACGAGCTTAAATGCCTATTGCACAAATCAAGTCCATATTTCTGCATTTGCCTGCTGTTCCTGTGGTTTGATCTAACATACACATAACACTGACAGCTCCTAAAATACCCACCAAACTCACCACCACCCCAAGTGGCACGTAGGGTAAGACACCTCCTGCATTACTCACTTCTCAGTCACCCGACAGAACACCCAATATTGTGTAAATCTGCCATAAAATAAATTAACCAGACATAAGGGGAAATGATTTTGGGTCCCATCAAGCTGGAAGCCACTCTTAGGCTAAGAATAGAGATGCAGCGATCCTGAGAAACATTAACCTGCTCTGAGAAGCCTCTGTTCCCAATTTACATTTTTCTTCCCTTAGTGAAGCTCAGAATTAAGTTTGAACACTTAATGGAAGTAGCAGCCTGGAGTTATTGGCTGAATTTCTCCCTGAAAATTGGAGTGGTCGGGATGAAATAAAAACGTTAGGTTATTCGCAGCGCTGCTGGATACTGTGTTTCTACAGCGATACAATGGGGAGACTGTGTAATCAGGGCAAGCAACCAAGCTCTATGCAGCCCGTGTTTATTTGACTAGGAAAGGGAGGAAAAAAAATAAGGAGAAAATCAGAGATGTGAATGGATTCAGCAGCAAATGGCATATATTAACTTGCTAAATAACGCTCAGGCCAGTCTTCAGCCCCTCCACACCTAGCAACACTGCCAGAAGAACAGCACCCTTTCTTTTGGGGATAAACCCCTCTTGCAGTTAAAGCAATGAATTTCCAAGCTGCTTTCAGCCCTGGCAGTGCACCAGCCACAGTGGGCAGAAGCAGTGTGTTTCTGGAATAAAAATATGGAATCCAAGCTGTCTGGTGAAGCAGGCAAACAGCAGGATCCAAAATACCGCACTTAACCCACATCTGTCCTGCTGTTGTACATGGGGGATCCACACAGAGGTTGATATAACAAATAATCTATGTAAGTCATCCTTCAGGGATGGATCCGGGGCCCATGGGAGTGAGTAGGAGTCACAGCACCTACACTCAGAGGTTCTGAATCAGGTCTTAACCTGTTAAAGCTGGCGTGGGCAGCATCTGCATATCTCATACAACATCGGGGCAGCAGGATCGGATTATTCAAGCTTACTTTTGGAAATGTTTTGCTCTTACCTTAGTGCCACAGTTACCAGACTCAACAGGCTTGCATTAGACAGGGGTATCTGCAACTTCTACATGCACACTGGCTCTACTCTTTAAAGAAGTCCCTTATATAGAAACATAGAATAGTTAGGATTGGAAAGGACCTTAAGATCGTCTAGTTGTGTCACCTTGGTGCAAAAAAATTAGGGCAGGTCAATACAGCTAAGTATGTATGAGGGGCATTTATTATTAAAGAAAGCTCCAAGTCAAGACTGATTATAGAGAACAAGGAAAGGAACGGAAATCCAAATTAAACATTCAAAACAAGATCAAATGCATTTCAGCTTGATCAGCCCACCAGAAAAGACAGGAAGAGGGCAGATAAAAGACAAATGCCTTGAAACAAGACAAAATGAGCAGGTTAATGAAAGAAAGAGGAGAAAGGAGCATTTCCACTGACGCCTGTAACATTGGGATACATTTGCACGGACGCTTTGAGCAGCATGATTATACATTTCATTGCAGAAACAAGTAGAAGCTGCATGTCTCAGGAAAATCAGAAAGCTTCACTGGTTCTACTCCCACTGAATGAATAGAGCTGTGACTAAAGGGTGTTGGGGTGTTTTTGTTTAGATTCAAACTAGGCAGAAGAAGACTTCTGCATTATTATTCTCTTCTTTGAATGGAAAGTTTTATCTCTTCCAATAATTAATCCAAAAGTGCACAGCCAGACAGTGACCCTCTCCACTGCATTCACACTATTCCATAACGGGTATTCTGCACCCAGATGTACCAGCGTTGCTTGTGGTGAGACTGTCTCTCTAAAAGGAATTATTAGATGGGTCATTGGAAAAGATCAGCTGTACTAGGCAATTCATGCCAGCTGGCGAACTTCATTTTTAGTTAATAAATCAGTACCAGTGGTCCCAAACCTTGAAAAGTGGGTTCCTTCTTGCTAGCGACTGTCACTTTGGCTTTTTAGATTTGAATTACTTTTTCTTCCTGAAAGAACCGTTTTCCTGTCATTTCTCAAGCACCACCACATGGCACATGAGAGTTTCTCCTGTGGCTAAGAGTCAGGCTTTGGAATCTCGCCTTTGCTGCATACAAGTTCATCACAGGAAAGATGTATTTTAATTTGCTGTTTGCATCTTTTAATGAAGGTCAAAGCAACATGCAGACTTGGAAAACAAGGTTATAAAAACTTTAAGGAAAATCTAAATTTATTTGAGCAATTTGCTGAGTTTTTGTAATATTGCTAATAAAATAATAAACAAAATCAACCCTCATTTTCCAGTATGACGCACGCTGTATTTTATGTTTAAACTCAGCCACAATTTAAAGCAGCCGATGGAAGAAGGGAGGAACCGGGATTTAAGAAAACAAGACGGATTTTCTTAGGTCGTCATGTTGACTCTAGGTACAAGTCATGCTGGCAGATTATTCATGAGCAAGTTCCCCAAGAGCACCATTCAAAAAATGCCTCAAAGTTAACCAGAAGATATGCAGTGACTTACATAAAGCCTGAATCAGGCTGTTCAATCTGAACATGCTTCTCTTTCACAAGTGAGAAATTACCTAATCGTTATATTTGGTAACAACCATCCAAGGAGTAAAACAGAAGCCAACAACCATCACTCTCATCTTGTCATTATTTATCTTTTCCACGCTTAACACCATTCACTCTCATAAACCCCAGAGTTACAGACTGGTAAATGTGTTCACCAGAATGAAGAACTCATCTCCCACAAAACAACAAGAACCTTCTAGTATCCTATTCCCTTTTCTTCAACATTCACAGAAACAAAAATGGCACATAACATTATTTCTGCAGAAACCACTGTATTTTGAGGTGGCCCCATCAGCAAAGTTCCTGTAAAGCAAGCATCACCCAGGTTTGCAAACCAAGTGTCGCACAGAGAAGTGCCAGAGCAGAAAGCAATTAAAGTCCCTTTCTTCCCCTCCCTACGCAATGCATTGAAAACTAAATCAACATCCAAACTAATTACTTTCCAGCAGAATATCAGTTTACTCACTAAGAGTCGCTGCTCTTACCAAAAACTTCTGAGCATACCATATGAAATCTTGTTTAAGCCACACGACCTAGCCAAGCACATCCCAATGTTACCATATACGGTCACCAACGTGAATACGATGGCAACTTGACAGATTTGGAACAAATATTGCGTTGTGTGTCACTGAGATAATATGGGCAGGAAAATATCAGATTGTATTACCTGTATCCGACCGGAGGTGTGGAGTGGTAGGAGCTACATTGCTGCAGGACATAGTCACTAAAGGTTACTGAGCCAAGATGGCATTCACCCCCCACAGAAGAGGGCCAGGGCAGGATGCTGAGGACTTTTATATCCAGTATAGGGCTGCTTGGAGAGAACAGGGATGGAGTGATAAGAGGGATGAGCCACCGGACATTCACTATTATCTTAGGTTGAGGGCCAACTCTATCCGGTGCAGTTGGCAACTGGGCTGAAGCTGCCACCCTATGCCTTGGCTGTCAGCCAAAGGGATAGTCACCCTTAGAAAACCACAGCATGCAGGTTTTGTTCTCAAAGCATGGATTTTGAGCACACGGAAGTTCTTCTCTCCACCCCCAAGGGAAAGAAGGGGCTTGGATATCTACCAAAATAGCTCCTGAAGAAGACTTCTTTGGTACTGGCTCTCAACAGGAGATCCTTAGCCTAAAATAACATTGGTCACTGAGGAATTATTCCAGATTAAGGTTTTTGGAAGAGTTATTCCATTGCATTTGCAGGTGTAGACAAGCCCTTAGCCAAAGTCTTTAAATTTCAACTCTGAAAGCATTGGTTCAAACTTAGCCAGACGTATCTTCTCCTTTATCCCTCCAGACACAGCAAGTTCTGCACCTGGACCTCTAAAATCAGATCTGCTCTCTGTTTTGCATGGTTACTTTGAACTTATTGCCTCTTTCTGAAGAGTTTATCTTGGTTTGCTAAGATATCCCTTTTCTAGCAGTGTTCTGTGCATCAGTGATGTGACACATCGGGTCACAAGAAGGAACAGAGCTGGTAAGCACAGCTCTGAACCTGGAAATACGTCCCCATTTGCTGGGAAGGAAAGAAAAAACCCAAGTTGCTGCATCAGCCCAATCACTCATCTCTGCTGTGCCCTTTGCCTTAAAAGGCATCACCTAAGTGAAGACGTAAAAATAATACAACATAACATTTAATGCAAGATTGCAGCTGAGCACCCAACTGTCAGGAAATAGCAAAGCCGGAGTGCGTGGGCAACTTCACTCTGCCCCCTTGTGCAAATGCACTATGGCACAACCCTTTCCCAACACCAGCACGCCATCAGCCGGCTCCAAGTTAACATCCTAACTCCAGCACAAGGTACTTTTGCCTAATACGAGTGCAAGAGAAGGACCAGCACTTTCACTGAGAGCCTCCTCAGTCACCTTCTTCCCTTGATGGCAAGCCAGTGAGCACCTATTTAACTTCTGACACCTCGGATCAGGAGGCGTTGGAACAGCTTTGGGCCACACACATCTCATTTGCAATCAGGATACAGGTATTAAAAGCTGTTTGGCCAAAAACAAAGAGCCCTTCTTCCTCCAGAGGAAAGCCTCACGACCTCAGGCTGGGATTTGGCCCGTGGACTGTCTATAAAACCTGAGCGACTGAAGCAGGTAACATTTATACATCTCCAGTGGCCGAACCCACTCTATGAGACATGCGGAAAAAATCTGCAGGCATGTTAAAAGCCCAGCACGTTTTTCCAAGACCCTGAAATCATCCCAATGTAAATATCTAATTATTGGGAATATTCGACAGCACAGAATAAGACTGTCATCTCACCTCCACTCACTTACAAGTTTGACCGTCCATCTGCATCCTCCACTATCAAAAATGCTCTCAACCTTAAGGAGGTCCAAAGCAGGGTTATAGGTGGGGATTTTGTCTATATTTACAGCAATGACACATTTTTCTTCTTTAGCTCCTCTGTCTTGATATCAGCTTGTGAATGAATGACAGTTTTCATGGGTTTTAAACTTATTTCTACACTGGTTTTTAAACCCTATTTCTACATCATTTAAACTATGTTTCTATACTGTTTTTTAAATTCTATTTCTACATCATTTTAAATAATCAGGATCACCTCTCCATCCACTTGTAGGAAAGATATTTTCCATCTCTCAAAAGAGTTCAAATAACCCAATTGCCAATATGAGCCTATCAAAGTTACATTAAAAAGACCTTTCCATAGGAAAAACGATGATGTCCCAAAATTATTGGCTGTTAACTTTCTATCGCGTCTTCCCACAACAGCAGCCCAGAGCACTTCATTTTCCAGGGGCAATAAAAGAGTTTGAGCAAGACAAGTGCAAACCGAACTGAAACAGGGTCAGCCAGGAAAGCAGGCGATGCTCCGCTCACTACAGAGACAAACATCTTTTTGTCTTCTCCTGCCCACTTCAGATCTTTTCCGGAACTCCACCAACTTCTCAGGTCCATTGCAATAATATACATCCATGAGGTCATCTTAATTCATACATGGCTGCCCATTGCCTACAACTTAAACTGAGTCTCCATTGTAAACCTTGCCTGGAATTCAAGCTTGCAGGGCTTACACCCTATATACTGTTTTTTTTTTCATTCAGCTTCCAGCCGAATCGTTTTATAGCGCTTTTGCCTCCATAAAATATTTGCTTGGGAGCCAATGCCAAGAAGGAAAAGAAAGCAGCACACGAACCAAACCTTGGGGGTTTTAGAGTAATGCTCCCCCTCTCCTTTCCTACCCTCAGCCCCAAGGTTTATTTTTGGCAAGTTACTGCCCAAGCAAAGGGCAAGTTTAAACCTTTTAATTCGCAACTCCATGGCGCTGGGTGATTTAAAGGTCTTTCAACAATTCATGCAACTCTGATACTGTTGGGAATTGCAGCTGGAGCAATCTGCATCCTAAAGCCATACCCCATTCTCCGGGAACAATGAAGCCCCTCCTTTGTGACCGGAGCTGAAAGCATGGTTTCTCATTCAGGCTCTCCAAGGACAACACCCACCAAGGTACAACACAGGCAAGAGCGGAGGAAAAGCCACCGCTCCATCCACTCCGATCCCAGAGCTTTGCTTAAAGCACCTTCCCATTAAGAAACTTCATTTTTCCTACCCCCCTGTCACTCCCAGGTCAATGCACTTCAATTTGCCTCTGGTAGGGTAACCTGTTTATTGAAATCTGATCAACTGCTGGAGCCCCAGCGTTAAAACACGCTCTCGCTGTTGGGAACTGTCATTTGTCTGTCACCGAGGAACTTAATGGATGTGTTTGTTTAGGTTGTGAGTGGCAATATACAGGGCAGAGGCTGGAGGGATTAGGGGAGGGGAGAGGTATTTCTGATCCACAGAGGAATGCAGTTGCTTTTCCTCAAAATTGTCTGTGTGGTTTTTAACACATGCACAAGAAAAGCCCCTGGAAGTTCACCTGCACCTAAGAGACCTCAGCAAACGCAGAGCGACCGCGCTCCATCCAAACCAATGGCCCTGATAAGCAGCATGCAGAGTTCACGCTGACAGCACCAACAGCAGCTCCCTTACGGGGTCTCTCCGAGGGCACCATGAGTGCTTTTGGAGCTTAATCCCAATGGAGCGGAGGGTAGGGTGCGAGTCCCAGGGCGCGGGTTCCTTACCTCTGGCCGAGTCCGAGAACGCGATTATCCCTGCTAAAAGGAGCGCGAACTGCAATTCCATTTTGAAAACCAGATCCCTCCGTATCGCACAGGCTACCGTCCTCTCAGACCTGGAGGCAAGAGGAAAGGAGAGCAAAATAAATACTGGGGGTAGAAAAACCCCAAACTGCCCACAACTTCTCAGAGCTTCAAAACCCATTGCGAAGACTTAAGAGCAGAAACAGCAAATGAAAGAGCAACGTACTTGTAATTCATTCCTTGGCGCTCAGCAAGTAAAACTTTGCCCTCCTCTCTGCTTTAACCTGATATAAATCAAGAACCCACTGAGGCCAGTGAGCTCCTCTAAGTTTACAGTTAATGCATAATTCTTTGGTATCCTGTACAGAACCAGTCTGGAAGGCAAACAAAACGCGAGCAAGTGGCCATAAAACAAGATTTCAGGTTAACAATTTGCGGAGGAACTTAGGGAAGGGGGAGGAGGAATGTTACCTCTCCCATCAGCAGCCCAGAAAACTTTGTGTTGCTGCTTCAGTGCCCCTCAGACAGGCTCCGCTCTGGGTACTCGCCTTCCTCCACTCCGCAACTTCTCTGAGCAGCACTGATTTTTCCTCTTCCTCTCCCCTCTCAAAGTCCCACTTGTTTCCGTGAGCTCCAGAGGTGCGTCCCAAAGCAAAACCGCACTTAATTACCCATCTTCTTGAAGATGCCTTCGCTGCGATACGCGAACCCGGGGTAGATCAGGTTTTACATTAATTACACCCTGTTCTCCTCCTAAAACTCTCACTCTCTAAACACTGTCTGAATTCCTCACCCTTGTAAACTCCCCGGTTTAAACACTCCGTGCCCCCAGGACACACAACAACCCGCGTACAGCATCCAGCAAAGCAAACACGGACGCTGTGCCACCAGCTTTCCCGCTTGCAGCGCGGAGCCGGTACGGAGGAGAGGGCGGGCGGGCGGCGGAGGCTCCCCCCGAGCCGGCACACGGGGCTCAGCGCGGCTCAGCCCCGCGGCGGCCGGTAACGGGATATTCGGGTCGGGGAAGGGAGGCTGGGCCGGGGGTTATGGGGGGAGAAGGACACCCTCCAGCTCTGCTTCGACTCAAGCGGGGGTCTCCCGGCCGGGTTGCGGGGGGGCACTTACCTTGGCTGCTGCGGGGCTCTAGCACCGTGCGTTGCTGGTGCCCATCACCGCCGCTCGCCGCCTCATGGCTCCGCAGCCACGGCGCCCCGCGGGGCGCTCCGCAGCCGGCCTCTACCTCATCCCCCCCCTTCAAGGGGGGAGGGAAGGGGCTGCCCGCTGCCTTCGGGGGTGCCCTCCCCACGGGGCGGCTTCCCCCCGTTCCACACCGGCTTTTTACCAACCACCCCCGTCCGCCCCAGGGGCGATTTTTAGCACTGGGACGAGGAGCTCAGGGAAAAGAGGCGGGGGGAGACCTTGTAAATTATTTTTCCTGCTTTCCGGGTCGGGCTGAGCGTGTGTGTGTGGGGAGGGACAGCGGGGACCTGACAGATTCGCCGCCGCGGGATGCCCGGTGATGCCGTCCTGCGGCTCGCCCAGCCGGAATCCCGTTTAAGGAGCGAGGGGAGGAGGGGAAAGGGGCT
>JAOSLQ010036798.1:0-14458 GCA_025629905.1 Lorius lory
TTGGGAAAGACCTTAAGATCATCTAATTCCAACCTCCCTGCCATGGGCAGGGACACCTCACACTAAACCATGTCACCCAAGGCTCTGTCAAGTGGGTCCATGCGATGGGGCAGAGAAGAAAACAAGGACAAGCTATGGTCATCAGCCTGCCATGACTTCAATCAAAGGCAGTAAATTAAATACAGTGGTTTAAAGTGGCTAATTTAGTAATGCATGTGCTAGGGCATGTATTTAAATGCTCCCACCACTCTCACTCAGCCCTTGCAGCCAGCCTGCAAAAACTGCCTGGAAAGTAAAGGCAGAAAGCAAGCATAGCCTGGTTTGCCTTCCGCCCCTTGGCCCCTCCTCGCCCCTCTGTGGAGTCCACAGTGCCAGGCTGCCCCGCTGGACCCTCCTGCCTCCTCAGCACCAGTGCAGTGCAGGAGGGGAGCTGTGCAAAGGCACTGAGACAAGCAGAAAGCAATACCTTGGTTCCATAATTCCCTAATAAAGATGTTCCTGGCTTTTGAAAAAGCCTAGAGCAACATCAGACCTTTACCAAAGAGTCTCTTGTTCCTGCTCCCATTTTACATTTTGTGGCGATAACCTCTGAGCTTTGGAAGCTGGTCTAGATTAGTCTGCACCGGGCGCTGCATGTGCAGGTGTTCCTGCCTCATGTGCAGGTGCTGCTCCGCGCTGCTGCTCTGCAGTGGGTGGTGGCGACAGTGGTGGCTCCCAGCCATCGCTCACCACTCCATCCTGGCGGTGGTTTGGGGTCATCTGAAAGCCACGGGCCCCCAGGGCACCTCAGGGGTTGCGAAGAATAAAACAAGAGGCTTCTGTTCCTTACAGTCACAGCAAAGAGCTGGAAATATAAACCCCAAAGGTTCAGTCTGGCAATGCAGGGGAAACAAACACCACATTTTTAAGGCTCCAGATTTTTGAGCCAGTCTCCAGATCTATCTCTGTGCAGTCCAAAGCCCTGGGTGAGCCCTCGCCTCTGCAGGAGCAAAGCAGGCAGCCAACAGTTGTCTTGGCCACTAGCGTCCTTTCCTCCCACATATATTTTTCAGGACTTCCCACCTCACCATGGGCTTAGGAATCCCTCAAAGGTTCCAGTCACCTGCACCACCCCTAAAAAAACCACCCTGTGACAGGTTTCTTCAGCCTTCTGCTTGGAGGTAATGGCCAGGCTCTGTGCTGGAAAACCACACTGAGTATTCCAGAGCAGCTCTTTGCACGTGCTCTTCTATTTAAGGAGTAGACACAGGAAAGAGGAGGGGACTGCAGTAGCCAAATTTAGACCTAGAAGTGAGAGGAGGTATTGGATGTGAGGGCTTGGCCCACCTTTTTACAACATCTGCCAAGCAGAGAAAGTGATTCAAATGCCTCCATAGCAGAGGGCATGAGATCAGAGCAGCAGATGATAGGTCCTTAGCAGCTCCTCTGAAGTAAAAGGGGTGGCAGCCTCAGCATGAAGGTAGTTCTCATAAATCAATTCTTTTAAAGCCAGGCACCATTTTTATTTTCCTCTCCAACAGCTGATTAGGTAGCTGGTGAAGGGAAGATGTGTAATTCATCGTCTGACTCAGGACAAGGAACTCAAGTCTGCTCGCTGTGATGCTTCTGAACAGCTGGAAAGGGAAAGCAGGAGAATGTCTGTTAATATTGGACGTGACAGAAATAACCCAGCAATATATCAGAGGGTGACAGCCTAACACAGTTAAGGGCAGCGTGTGCTGTGAGATACCATTATATTTTAAATGAAGCACTTTGCAAGGTCCCAGATTTCTTCATTTCTTCCGTGACTGGCATGGATGAAGATACAGCCTGACGAATGTCCTTCTTTCTTGGATGAGTTCAAAGTAACCCAGCTGGATGCTAATCTGCAGGGTCCTTTCTGCAGAACACAGTTGTCACATGCATGGTAAACCACAGCTGAAATATACTGTGGTTCATAGCAAAGTGCCACTGCCATAGCTCAGCTCCAAAGAGTGCTTGGGTGAGCTGGGTGTAGGGAATGGGAAGCAGTTACGAACAGTTGTATAACATCCCCTCCCCACGGCAGCTGCTTTCAGCAGACAGGAGTGCGAGCATGAAGTAAGAAATAAAGCCAGGTCATAGCTGTAAAAATGATGCTTTACTCTACTGGCCTTAACATGATTTATTCGGTTTAGGCTTATTTTTGCAAAGCAGTAAGGAAACTTTATAGATTTGCTGATAATCCTAGACTCGTGTGAACAATAGAATCACAACTGCTGACCAAATAAAGGAAGGGCTTTCACAATTTAGGAAAGTGAGAGATAGCTATATGAAAAGAAAGAGCAACTACACAGAAAATACACTACATGCACACACGAGTCTCCTGCCACATTATAATCCTGTGTAGTTGGATATTTGGGAATTAGAGGAGTTAACAGCTCATACGTAACTTGACCTGAAGTTGTGAGGCTGAAATCAAGGCTCCTCTATGGATCAGCTGGTAGGCTGTCTGCCCTGGCATACTTAATTAAATTGAGGTTGTCTCATTACCTGGGATGACAAATGAGCCAGCAGAGTCATACTAGGCGTAGCACTGACCAGGAAGGAGGGCAGCAGTGAGGAGTGCCTTAAACTCAGGGGCACAGCCAGCATGCATCTCCTTTGCTAGGAGAACAAAGGAACGGACCACCAATCTGCCTTAGTTTTGCGTTCTTTGACCTGTCTCCTCCATGAAAAAGATACCAGAGCCACCACTCTACAAAGATTCAAACATAGCAGTGCTGGCATTTGAAAGCATGAGTTACTGCCCAGAGCAATGAAACTGACCTAAAGGCATGTTTACAGACCAGATGCAGGGCAGGGCTTCTCTGTACTGCTCGGGATTTTCACTGTGTTTCCACTGCAGAACCCAGCAGATGTCCACGTACAGGCCTGGTGCCCCAGCAGCATCGCACTACATCAAGTTTTGCTCCCTGTCTGTGTCACCTATGGCCTTCTCAGGCCCAGTACACAGGTACAAAAAGTGGAAACACAGCAGGAAGAAAGCATAAGCTGTGATTTTGCTTAGCTGCACTGGGATGACAAGTCCCGGAGTACCAAGTGACCGTGACTGGGACTAGTAACACCATCCAGGGGAAAGGGAGTAAAAGGGAAGTGCTCTTCTGGATGGGGGCTGCTTATTTAGCTCTAGTGCCATTTAATTAAAAAATCTATTCTAATGAAAGCAGAAGAAAATGAGCATATTTTCTCAAAAAAACCCATAAAGTTACTGAAATTAGTTCTGAAGCATTTACATTTAAGAGTCTTTTGCTGTGCTGCACCTTATGTAGTAAAGGTAAAACTGAGTAATGCTCCTTTGTAGTGGTCAACACCCTGAGCTGGTATTTTGTAGGCAAACACAACTGCAACCCCCAGGTTCACAGATGCCCTCCAAGTCCAGCCTGCAGCCCACACCTGAGCTGCCCATGCTGTCCCCAGGTGCTCAGCTGGGGTCTAGCCCAAATGCCTGCAGTTTGCAAAGTGCTTGTTCTGCACGGGTGTTGCCACCAAGGCTGGCAGGGCAGATCAGGTCAATGGTGGGGGTCAGGATGAGGGACAAGGATTCCCTGTGCAGTGTAGGGATATGCTGAGCTGCAGGGGAAAGACAGTATGGTGCCTGGAAAAGCTGCTTGGGGTCTGACCTTGAGCAGCAGCATCCCCATGCCAGCAGCCCCACATCTCCTTGGCAGTGGATGTTTCCTGTGCAGGAGCAGGTGCCTTAATTTTTCATAGAGGCCTGGGATGCACAGCTCTGGTCAACTGCTAGTTCTGTCTTAAAGGCTGCTATTTTTATCACCTTAATAAAATAATTACTGCTAGAGCTGGAGGTGAGTGCAGGAATGTAAATATTTGTTAGTGGGTTTGTTGCAGATACAGGGATGCACCGCCAGCTTGTGTGAGGACTGACATTTCATCAGCACGCCTGCCCAGCCTGCCAGGTCTGCTGGCTAGCACATAAATAATTACACTGGAAACTGGATTTGGTTTTACAGAAGGAGTTTGTACAGTGTCTGCAGCACAAACAAGGTGAGGCTTTCAGATCCTCAGTGACTGTTTCAGTGCAAAGGCACTGTAGCACAGAGATGCCCCAAGGCCATTCAAGTGAGCCAAATGGCAATGGTAGGACAAGTAATTAATAACCAAAACAGATGAACAGCAGGGAGAGAAGATGGAGCACGGTGCTCCAGTTTCAGCTCTGCCAAAGCCTGGATGCACAGGCTGGTGAGAGGGACCCATCGTCCTCCTCCCTCTGGCTCATCCACACTGCTCTTCCCTCCCAGCAGTGCTGTGAAAGACAGAAGTACCAGCACTGTCCACTTCTATCCCTTAATGATTTGTCCCATCAGTTTGCTTCATTATCAGCTGCACCATGTCAGGAAGTACAGCTTGCTCCTGCTCCCAGTCAAGAATCAACTGAATGGCTCTGGTTTCCTCAGTTTTACGTTGTGTTTCCTCAGGTAGCTTTTAGCAGGTTGGCTACAGGACATTTGTTCTGATGACACACTTCAGCACATCCATTGATTTGCTTTTATTGTTTATTTTCCTGCCTTCAGTCAGACACTGCTGTCTTTGGCAGTAGTGATAAGTGTGCCTGATGCATAGCCTGGCTGAGCCTTTGCTGGCTGCCATGGATGCTGCTCCAATGGACAGCACTGAATGTCCCCACATGCCCAGAGACCCCAGACACATGCACACATGTGTGTTCCCCTTGTGTGGTGCAGCCAGCCAGCTGGCCTAGCCAGAGTGCACAATACCAAGAGCAGCCTCCCCTTCCACAGTGCAGTGCACAGCATGGGGATTACCTGCCACAGGGCAGATTGGGCTCATCGCTGCATCGCTGAACAAGCCACTCTTCACAGAAAATGGCTCTGCTGAGACACCTACAGCTAGTCAGTGCAGAAAGCACTGCACATCATGGGGCTGATGTCACTTGCAGCAGAAATTGATGAGAAATGTGACCACTTCGGTTAACCCTGTGGATGTCCCGATCTCACTTGTCTCTTGTCATTCAGTTTTCAGCTTGCTTTAACTGAGTATGCAATGCTGCAAGCCTTGAGAAGCATTGAATGGGTCTAGTCCATCCAGCGACAGCCAGTGAAAATGGTCCTGTGCCACTGTGCATTTTTAAACAGCTGGCATGTTCTAATAAAGAGCTGGCTGCATTTCAGTTGTAAGTGAAGAGCTTGTCAAAGATGTGGCCAATAAAAAAAAAAAGGAAAGAAATTCTGTGTGCCTACTGCATGAGAAGCATTTCCACACAAGGTGGCACCTGTCTCCTTCCCTTCTAGCCTTGCTCCGGAGAAGCTGAAAAGCATGCGAAAATATGCTCTAAAAATTAACTCCTAGCAAATAGGGTGCATAATTCGTCATTAATTCACTCATTAACTAACATTTTTTTCCTAAGCACTGACAACCAGAAACAGAAGTAAATTTTGCTGTGATCAACACCAGTATTCAGCAGTGAGAGTGAGCAGAACGGATGAGCCTGATAAAAGCTGCTCATACGAGCCCAGGCTTTGGGACAGGCAGATGTTCACTAAGAGCCTCCCAAGGCACAAGGAGGGTCCCAGGACCCCAAGGGGACCCTGCCCAGCCTCAAGCACTGGATGTCCTGCTGCAAATGAGGCTTATGTACTCCTGGCAAGTCTGCCCTGCACTTCATCTGGTGGAGCTTCATGTTTTGTGCCTATACTTTTAAATGACAATTAAGGTATTTAGAATACTTCTTCATACACAGTGCAGACTAGTTATAGATCTGCTGGTGACACTCTTTTGCATTCAAATGCAGGGTGCTGAAGAGGCTTGCAGGCTTTTGCTTCTGATCCTGACCTTTCCACACAAAGAAAATGCAAAATATTGTTACATATTAGAAGGGCAGTGTAGCTAGAAATAGGCTCTTTGACCAAGTAGCAAAACGGTAACACCATTTTGTTCTGGCTGAGATGCCTGGGCTGCACTGGGCAAGGTGGTCAGTGTGCATGCCAGTGGGACGTCCTGAGTCCAACAGCCCAATGTGCCCACAGTCATCCCTGGGTCCATCCCAGAGCTGGTCCCAGGGCTGATAAACTCAGGAAGTTAATTTTCTGCAGGATCTGTCTGATCTTCATAGATCAGGAGAGTTATGAAGGAATTACAAAAATAGCACCTCTGTCATGTTTTCTGTAAGAAACTAAGGATCCTGGATTAGGTGGCCTTGCCAAGAAGGCTCCATTTATAGACAGATGCTTCTCGTTCTTTAGACTCCTCTTGAAATGCAACAAACACATCACTGAAGGCTGGGACTGGCCACCAGGAGTGCATCCCTGGAGTCAATCTCAGCAGCAGCTTGAACCCATCCATCAGCAGAGACGCCCTGGGCAGCACGGGGGAAAGCACACAGTGCTCTGGGCCAGGGTGCAGGGCAGTCAGGGCACAGCCCCAGGCACCCAAAACCAAAGCATGCGTAGCCCCAGGCACCCAGAACCTCAGGCACGCACAGCCCCGGGCACACACAGCCCCTCTGACCTTGCAAACTTGCTGCACAGAGCCTTGGTGTGCTGCAATGCAGAACTGTTGTTAGACTCATTACTCCCGTTGTGGGGTACAAAATGCCATCCTTGCCAGCAATGCTGGTTAATTCCTGTCCCAGCACTGAGTGGAAGTTAAAGGTTCAGTATTTCTCCTGCTATCAGAGCTGGGCTGGGGAGGGGTAGGCTTTTTATTGTAGCAAAGCACTGTGCTACAATTACAACTTTTTTAAAATGGCCTTTTCTAATATAAAAGGAAATATATTTCAAAGTAATAAAGTTCCTATATGGCAGTCTAGACATCATGTTCTGAAAATGTCAGCTTGGGATGACATTAATGAATCATTTTTTTTTGTTAGGTATTTTGCTGATGTGGAAATTCATCAAAATGGACTCTCTTCACTGAAATGCGTTTGCTTTTGACAGATTGGCATTTTACAATGGGAAAATGGTCTGTGTGAGAACTGCCAACAGTCCCAGCCAACATGGTGCTATTGAGCGCCTTTTTCTGTTCTAAATGCGACCACTGCTGGCTGCAGCTTGCACACACTCATTGCACCTCACCCAGGCCAGCTTGATTTCACCAGCTCCTGCGTTCCCATGGGTCAACCCGAAATACCTTGGCTTCGAATATGTATTGATGCCAGTTGTTTTGGAGGTTAACCATTAACTCTGATGGCAATGTCTGCTGCATGCTCCTGTGGGATACTGCAAGTAGACAAGCCTGGTTTCAGTCGTGCTGTTAGACAGGTGTGTTCTGTCCCACTGCACTGACTCTGGTTCTGTTTTTTCACAACTTACCTGTGGACTGGGGGTCAGCTTCTGTGCTTTCTGGGATTGCAAATGGGAGCCTGAGGTCAGGTTTGGGCAGGGGGAAAGCATTGCCGTAAGTGCGCTCTGTGCAACCCCTTGATCACACCCCTGGCTTTACAGGACTGGCATTACTTTGATTCATTGTTTCAGCACACAAAGCTGTGAAAGGTTAGTTTCAGACCTCGTGAACACGGGCAGAGTGTTACTGCATGGGAACTGCAAGCTGAATTGGTTCAGATTTAAACCCATGTAAGTGAGGGCTGGTTGTGGGTCTGACAGGTAATTTATCTAAATTCCTGCTTCATGAAATGTAGCTACTCTTAAATTTCCCATTTCAAAATCATCAGAAAAATCACACCACTCAATGCTAAACACTGCTGTAAATTTTCATGTTCCCGAACAACAGGAAACAGAATTCTTGCTCTGCAAGTAGATTTGACTATAGCACGAAGAAAGTTAGAAGAGTGCTCTTTCTACATCTAGAACTTTTTTTCTGGCATATGACAGCCTATGGAGGTACTGAGTTTCTGTGATGGCTTATGCATATTTAACAAGCATGCATATTTGCACAACAGCTGGAATGATGACAAACTGAATTGCTGAAATATCTGAGTATAGAAATATGCATACATGGTTTAGTTTGTCCAAGACTGCAGATGGGGTCTGACCTCACACAATAGCCTTGATTCGGATGGGGCTGGACCAGGCAACATCCTTGGGTCCCTTCCAGCCCAGCCATCTGATGGCTCAGTTTCCTCTAGGAGCTGTGCTGCAAGGCCAACATCTGCCAAAGCCAGCAAGGTGCTCCGACACACAGGTCCTCTGATGATAAACTCACACCCAGTGCCAAGGTATGCAATTCTGTCATGTCCCTGCCAGAGAAACCACTGCAAAAACCTCCCTGTGCTGTCCTTGGAGACGGAGATTCAAACCTTGCATCTCCCACAGCTCCTAACTGGATCATGGGAAAGGCCTCCTGGCTGAGAGGATTCCCTGTTCCGTGCTGCCTGTTCTCTCCCAGCAGTGTTGTGCAGGGGCTTTTATAGCCATCATTACCAACTGTTGCTATAGCTGCATTTAATCCTGCAGCCCAGTAACTGGATGCTGTGCCATAGCCCCCCCACATACCAATCAGCCAGGACTGGAGCAATGCAGGCTGGCCACCCAGTTTGTGTAATGCCATGCTTCTGTGCTTAGCTTCAGCAGTAGGATGGGTGCCTGTGCTGGGAGCGGAGACCCTCCCACCCACAGGTGCCCTGGCCTGCATCCTGGGGACTGTCCAGGCTGGACCAGAGCCACTCCTGCCCACCGTCTTGTTTACACCTAGAATAGGAGAATCTAACAATCTGATAGCCACTGGTACCTCTGGGCATGCAGAAAAAAACCAAACCCAGTCACATATTGACTCTTTTACAAGACTCTTCTTCTGGCTTATTTTTTGTTTTATTCTAAAGCCTCTGTTTTACCCATCCTCACACATCCTATGCAGGCTGAGAAAGAGTCAAATTCACAGAGCTCTCAGCTTTATGACTATGAAAACATATGAACCTCTTTTTTTCTGAGTTGTAGAGGTCAAATTATTAACCCACTTGTTTCTGCCCTGGCTTCATGTGTCATTTATTTAGTTTTCTAATGAATTTCTAGTACCTCATCTGTTTAAAATGCTCAATTTTATAAAAATAGACTGTTTCAAGCACTTCTAGTCTCCTCTGTTTGGTATAAGAACAGAGGAATATAGAGGTTTTCATATGTTAGACTAGAAAAGAAAAAACCTGGAAGGTCAATTTTGTGGATGACTTTCAGGGTGATGAACGGATCTGAAGATCAGATGAACATCATGTAACAGGGACTTAACGTGACTGCTCATTAATAAATGCTTAGCCAGTCTGGAACAGTTTTAAGATAACCTGTGATTCTTCTGGGATATTTATATGCTTTATTGCACAATTCTCATCTGCATCCAGTAAGTGCTTGACACAAACACTTAAAAAAATTAAATGGGATGTGCCAAAACTGTATTTTCAGAGAATTGCTGCAGTTCTTGAATGACTAAAGCTACTTGCCCTTCAGTCCCACAGCAAAGTATAGAAATCCCTTGTTTTAGTGTGCAAATGGGACATAACAGTACCTCAGATCTGCAGCCTTCAGAGATACTAGGGTTGGATAAGGAAGGGATCTTGGGGGTCATCTGGCCAATTTAATTCCAACTGTAGGTAATTTGGTTTTATGCAGAAGGGCCACACTAATGAAAAGTCTTTCTGAGCCATGTTCGCAGGGTAAGAAAGGAGCAGGGCTGTCCTCCAGCACCCTGTGACCTCAGTACTGTGCCACCCTACCCACCCAGAGAACACTGGGCACTGCCATGACTTGCCATCCTGGCAGTCAGGTCCTGGCACAGGGATGCCCTTCCCAAGCCTCTTCTCTGGCAGCACTGCCAACAGCCCACTTTCCACACAGTACACAGGTCCACCACAGCATTTGCATGCATTTTCCAAATTCAGCTCACATACCTGTGAGGACACTTAAGGCCCCATTCCTGCCTCCCTCTGGCCTCCAGGCTTAGCCTGTGGCTTGCTAAATCTCTGCCTTTTAGGGCTGTGAGATTTCAGCAGAATCCTTGCACTGTTCAGTGATTTTAAACCTTGAGAACCTTGGTGAAGCTATGGAGCTGCAAGATCACTTATTTGCATTAAGGTAGGCCTCTGGTCCTCAGAGTTGCAGAGAACAGCAAGGGTATGTCCTGAAGGCTGCAAGAAACCAGTTTGATTTTCATATTATGATTTTTAACCCCTCTCAAGTTTCTCTCACCTGTCTCCAGCTGCATGGTCTCTGCCTGTCCAGTGGTGTCACAGGCCTTGGGGCCTTGGACTCCCAAGCCTGTGGAGTGGGACAGCAGGCTGGGGAGCAGTGCAGAACAAACCCTCCTCCAGCCTTTGTGGAGAAGAAGGGGAAAGGCTGTGGGGGACACATGGTCAAGCATGAGAAAAGAGATGTGTAAAAAGAGAGAAATGATGATTGATACAGGGAGAAGGAAAGGAACCATCTGAAACCCTCAAAAATACACATTTCAAGTCTGCTTGATTGGGAGTGGGTGCAGGAAAGAGGGAAGAAAGGCAGGGATGGCTTCGAAATGCTCCTGCACGTGTGTCCACAAGGCACTGAAATACAGAGCCAGCACTGGCAGGACCAGGACATCTCCTCTGAAAGCAGCATTTATTCCCTTATGTGTTTCCATGTCAAGAAAGTTGAATAAGGTAAGGTCTGGACACCTTATAATGGAGCTGTTGTAGCTTCATCATTACTTGAAAGCCCCTAATCCCCCAGGGCTGTAGGAAACTGTCTGAGCAGCCATGCAAAGAGAAAACTCAGAAGCTACAAATTTAGCACACAGAGCAATGCAGCAGCCACCACCAAGCCCAGCCATCCTGCCATGTCCCCCTGCTCCAGCCCTGAAGTAGCCACAGGCACCCCATCAGTGCAGGGCATGGTGGCAGGAGCTTGCAGCCTGTAAGAGACTGGGCTGGGGCACAGTCAGCCAAACACGCCCTAAGGAGAAATTTTTTCTCCTGTTTTTGAGCTGTGATTGGGCTTGACAAGCACAGTGGCTTTATGAACTCTGCTTCGGCCCTGCATCATGTGCCTTGTTGTGGTTGAAATCTCCACTCAGCTCTCCCTCCTACCTCCACCCACAGGCACCAGCATCTGTAACATGCACTCACAAGCCCTGAGAGGGAAGGACAAAAGGATGAAGACACCCATGGAAACAAAAAAAAAAGTAGAAAAAAAAAGAAGAAAAAAAAAACCAAACAACAGGCACAATCTGGATTCAGAGCCTGGAGAGCAGGAACATGCTGGGAAGGAAAGGAGAAAGCTGAGAGGAGCAAGAGTCAGGGAGCACCATGGAGCCCATGTATGCTCTCCTGCCAGCTGGTCTCCTGAGTGAGGGAGAGCTGCTTCCCTGCTCCATCTCAGCAAACCAGTGAGCATTTCATCCATTTGCATTTTGCATGAGCCTCTGTGGATGCTCTCAGCAGATGATCAGTGGATGCAGGGCCGCGAGGAGGGCTGGCCAGGAAGGGGCAGCTGCTGGCTGCAGAGGGGATGGATCAAGCTGAGAACTTGCTGGTGATGGCATCCCTACGGTTTATGAAGGACTGAAGCAACTAAATCCAATACAAAGAGGCACAGAGAAGCAGACAGCTAATAACGAAACCTTGCAGTAGTTTCTTGTTGTGTAGGACAGGCCAGCAGCTGGATCACTGGTGAGCTTTCCAGGGGTGGGCAGAGGGGGACAATGGAGAGACCTGGCAGCCCTGGGACCTTCATGCTCCCCTGCATGTCTCACACCTGTGCTGGAGCACAGCAAGATCCGCCCCTGCAGCAAATCCTTCCAGCCAGCCCTCCCTCTACATCTCCATCACTAGCTCCTGAGCCATTGTCCCCAGCACTTCCCTCACTGTCACACTGAATGATGCATAAACAACACAAACCTGGGCAGACATACCCTTTTTAGGCAACACATAGCACAGAGCACAACAGAAAATACTAACAATTAAGCTGAGAATATAATGGAAATCCTTTGATTTTTCAGGATTGGGTTAAATACAGCCCTTATTCAGAATCTTGCAAATTGTTCCTGTTATGACTGGAAATTCATAATGAAGTCAGCTATTCATTTCTTGAAACCTGTTAGTTTAAAAAAATTATACTTCTAATTCTTTTATTTTCTGCACATACTGCAGGAGACAGTTTTCTTGTTCAAAATCAAAATGTCCCTTTTACCACCAGTATTACTTACACCCAGCAGTGTCCACCATGTTCCACAAGCCTTGGCTCTTCTGCTGGTCTGTGGCTTCTTGCTGCCAGCACTGCCTGCAGCTGCAGTTTATGGTGGACACACTAATCCCAGTGCTTGTAACCAGCTCCCAGCCCCTGCCAGCCCCACACACCCACGGCCGGTACATGCCCTGGCACAGGGCAGGTACTCTAAACCCCCAACAGCCCCCACTGGGTCAGCTCATACAAGCCAGTTTCTAAGCAGGGACAGAAATTTAACAAGAGCTGATGTCTTTAACAATTAACAAAACTATGTCCTGAGGCTGTTCCTTCAGCTCCTGCTTCTGAGTACAAACCATCATTTTATCATCTACAAGCATCTGTGCATTTGGAAGAAAAAGAGGTCTCTCGCCTGACCCCGCAGCAGGCTTTCTGCTTGTGAGGGCTGAAGAAAGAGAAGTCTAGGACTCTGTTCTGCTGTGTAGAAGAAACTGCTGCCGCCTCCGCTTTGTGCTCGCTTTCATGTCCCTGCCCTGGCACACCACTGAACCTATTTGTGATTGCTAGTGGCAAAGCAATCCAAGGTCGCTCTCTTCCCTTAGCCATAATGTGTCTGCACACTACCTGCAGCAGGGAGCAGGGAGACACACAGCCTTTGCTGGGACTGCTCCAATGTGGCCCTAAGCAGGGCTCTCCATCACCACAGCTCACTCTTCCTCAGACCCCACCGCTCCCCTCACCAGGCCACACAGCTTGTAGCTGCCACCAGAGTGGTACGAGGGTCAGCCAAGGCAAGAGCCGCTTTTGCACAGAAGAGCACAAGGCAGGTCAGGATGACAGACCAACCCGTTCCAGGCACCCTGCACCCACTGGTACAGAATCCCAGCTACAGGATGGAGATCAACAGCAGTGACAACTGTACAGCACTGCAATGCCACCACCATGTTTAACAAGCACTTAAGAAAATTGCCTTTTGGAACAGGAATGGTTTATGGGATAAAGTATACTTATTGTCCGTGCCACCGGCTGAGGCAGGGTGAGGATAACAAACAAACTGCAGGGCAATGGTAGAGGTCTGGCAGAAGCCACAGGTTACTTAGGGGTGGAAGGAGAGCGTTGCTGGCAGCAAGAACAGGGAAGCAGCAGGCTAGCCAACAGCGCGACTGTGATACAAGAGAGAACAGGAACGACCTCATCACCCATCGCCTCACTGTGTGCTCTCTTGAGGAGCAGCTCAGCACTGCCAATCCCACTGGTGCCACGGCTGGAACCGTCAGCACGGTGGTGACACTGGGGGGAGCACTGACCGCAGAATCTGCTGTGCTGCAGGGCCAGCGCCTGGCTCAGGGTGTGTGCGCGATGGGGCTGTGAGAGCCCAGCCTGGGCATGCTGCCCGCTCAGCTCTCCCGTCAGATCATGAGGAAATGGAATTTGTGGTGAAAGGGGTAAACAGGGGACCAGAGGCTGCCGAGCTACTGTGCCCAGGACCCGACCGTCCTCCTCCTGCGCTTACCTTCGCAGGGTCATCCCTGAGCCTCTGGTTAACAAACAGGTCTTTAAAAAGAAACAAATTCCTGTAGTCTTTCATTACAGAATCACAGAATCATTATTGTTGGAAGGGACCTCTGGAGATCATCTAGTCCAACCCCCTGTGTGGGCTCACCTGCAGCGCTGCCCTCATGCTTTCAAAACAACTTTCGTGGCTGCAGCGAGTAGGAACAAAAAGCAGTGAAGGAAGGCAAAGTGAAACCTAACTCAGCCTGGTGTGAAGTCCCTGCATCCAGACAATCCCACTGCTGATCTTTCTTCTCATTTTAATTGCCATCATGCATGAAGGAATGAAAGGAACTCTACATTTGGAGAAGCAATATGCCAAAACCAATGTTTGCTGTTGAAGCTGAACCTCTGTGCTGGGCCAAGGAAGGAAGTTGTCCAGAAGGGCACGGATGGGCAGCAGTGATAACGCAGTAACTACAATAAACTCTCACACTGCTGGCTGTGGAGACAGCAGTGGAGTCCAGGCAGAAACACCGTGCGGCTGCCTGTGCTGAGGCCACCAGGGCCAGTGGAGCCTGGCAGGGCTGGGCCAGTGCCCCATGCTCCAGCAGCAAAGCCAGTACCTACTCAAACCAGTGGGTTTAAACCCAATGGGAGCAGCTTTTCCTGAGGCGCACAAGGGACCAGCCTGGTGCTCCCAGAGCATGGGAGCATGGGCCAGTGTGCATGGCTACTGCCCTGGGCCTGCACCTCTCGGGAGCCCACTGCAGCAGAGCAGGGCACCCCAGAGTGCGGGCATGGCACCTCTCATCTGCCCAAACAGGATTTAGACAGAAAGGTGTCTGCAGAGCACAGGCTCCCTGCCC
>JAOSLQ010036798.1:14558-26693 GCA_025629905.1 Lorius lory
CCCTGCCCAGCCCCAGGAGGGAGCCAGCATGCCATGTTCAAGGTAACTTAGTGGGTGCGGAGGGAAAAGCAACTCGACATTGTTCACAACTCCAAGAAATATTCCTGCAGTGAAGCCACAGCCCTCAGCCCCTCTGGCACAGCAAACACAGGCAGATCAGCGGCTCATTGCATAGCTGTAGATTTAAGGCAGCTGATTTTTGCCTGAAATAAATGGGCTTATGATGGTGTTTCACTCCAGGGGAAAACATGTCCTGACAAGCTGTAGTTACTTGCAATGCCCTGAGGATTTGTGATGCCTGGTTTCTTCAGAGCGTTTTACCAGTTTTTCCCAAAGCCAGGAACAGATTTATACCAGTAATAAATAAGGCAAAACAAAGAACCAGAGCAAACAGTTGATAAAAATCCACATTTTGCCCACCCTGTTTGCTGTTCTGGATCTGCAGCACAGTGAAGGGAAGGGGCAGGGGCCAGGGACGGGGAGAGGGAACTCTCTGTACTACTGCTGGCACATAGCCTTGTTTCTGTCAGGTAAAAAATCTCCCCAGTGCCTTTTCTGTTCCTTTATGCTGATTGCCAGAAATCATTACTAGAGGAATACAAGAGACATCTCTTAGATTGTGAATTTTCATAAGCTCTCTGCTAACGAGCAAGATCTGCTAATTTAAAAGCTGACACTAACGTACTTGTGTGAGCATGGGCACGCACACACTGCTGTGACGGTGGTGCAAGAGCCTGCTCCTGCTACGAGCACAATCTGTCCCCTCCTGTCCAGCCTCGGCACCCACAGCCTCCTGCCTTCACTCACGGACCCGGGTTGCTCCCCATACTGCCCGAGTATCTCGCTTATCAGCAGCTTTAGGGAGCACGGCATTGCAACAGAGGTGCCACAGGAGAGACATCAGGAATGAGCTGACTTGAGAAGAAACTGCTCAGGCTTGTTCGGAGCAGACGTTACAGCAGCTCAGGCAGGACACAGCGGGTGAAGCGTCTTTCTGCCATGCAAAGGCTGACATGCTGCTGTCTATTTTAAAATAGCATTTAACATGACTAGAGGTGTTGGATGGGTGCAGGAGCGCTGGCTCTCCTGAGCTCTTCTCTTGCTGAGATCCTGTCTAGATTGCCATATGTTATTCTGCCGTATACTTCACCATGCTTTATTTGTCATCCTTTAGCACATATGCTAACAGCTCTACTGCCTGGCACTCAGAATGTCTGAATTTAGCTCTGAATCAGTTACAAACAAGCACTCACTTGGGGCAATGATCTCTGCTTCTCACCATCCTCACTTCCCCTCCTTGCTTTGCAAAAGAAGAAAATAGGTAGTTGGACTAGATGATGACTGTAGGTCCCTTTCAACTGAAAATATTTTCCTTTCCCTTCCCGTTCCTTCCCTTCTTGCAGCCTCTGCCATGGCAAGCAGGAGGGGAAACAATGCCTGCAATGCACGAGTCGCCCTGCAGTCGGTGGGAGAGAACAGCCACGCTTTAGTTGGGATATATTTAAAGCTGTCCTAAAGGAGAACTACCACGAGAAAAGTAATCACAAAGGAGGGAATCAAGTGTGAGTGACTTTCTGTATAGGTTGGGCAGCAAGCCGACCTGTATAGAATCAGGTGCCAAAACCTGTGCGAGCCGTAGCAGCTGCTATCCCTTCCCTTCAACATCAGTTCTGGGAAGCCAAACGCACGAGTCAACTGTTTCTCTTGATGCAATTGTGTTTACTTAAAAAGAACATGCTTGTTCCTTTTACCTTGGACACAGCAGGGACAAACACCACCAGGAACATTGCTTACTCACGATTTCTCAGCCTACTGTTCCAGGAGATTTCTGTCTCTGCTCATTCAGCAGGGCCACCCTCCAAAATCTTGCCCCTTGCCACATGCAGGGTGCGGGGGGAGGTCCCTGCTGAGAACAGGGCACGCTGGGGCAGAGGGCTGTGGTGGGTCGGGGATGGGGTTTCACTGACCACCAGGCAAGGATGTAACAAATGACAGCTGGGTGTGCTGGGGTATTATTTTTAGTTCATAAGTAAATATTTAGCTTAAGAAGTTGCCTGTGTGCTCTGGGAAATTGTTTTATCATGAGACAGCTTACAGTCCCTGTCCAGCCATGCCCTGCAGGTTGCAGAGCGCCCATGGATGGGCTCAGTCCACTGCAGAGCTGGCATTTCACAGGAGAAAACATCACTGTGCTAGAGTGAGACCAGGGTCCCTCCTCCTCCAAACCCCCTTGGGGCTTAGGATTTCAAGTCAGGATTGGAGCCATTGGATAACAATGGAGCAGGGTTAGGACGTGTGTCATTCCTTCCCTATCAGCTACGCTCCCTTTGCAATCAGGTGATTTTTGTGCCCACACATCCCACAGACTCATCTGGACTCAGCTCACAAGCTGTTCCTTCTCCTTCGTGCATCCACAACAATAATACGGGCCCTGTGTGCCAAAATAGCCTCTTGAAAATGGCTGGGTAACTGACTTGGATCCAGCCCCTCCACAGCATGTGCCTGGAGGGCATGGGGCAAGTGGCTCCCAGCACAAAGGTGGGTGCAGAAGCCAGAGCTCCTGCCCAGCTTTGCACCTCCTGTGATCAGAGCCCCCGGTGGGAAGGCGTTTCCACTGTGGAGGGAGTGATGCTGAAGGCAGGAGTGGGGCTAGGGAGCCTTGCTTCCCTCTACCAAATGAGCGTGCGTCGAGGGAAGCCAGCGAACCTGTGGGAAGCCTAAACCGTGATCTCACCTCCCCAAAGTGTTTACAGCTGCCATTTGCAAGTAGCAAACCTCCCTTATTGTACTCCCTAAATCAAGTAATGCTAATTGGACAAAACTGTAAAGGTCTGCATGACAATCACTGCATTAACTGCAACATGCCTGAAATATTGAGGTTTACGCTGAAAAATACAGCAATTGCACTAAGTGAGTTAGGCAGCTTGAGGCTGCAGGTGGAAGATGGGTACATGGCCTCAAGGAAACTTTTCTGTATATACCTCATGGTGCAGTCTGGTGCACTCTAGAAGTAAAAAAGAGATTCCAGATTCTTATTTTTCAGGAGTGCTGTGCAGCATCAGTAATAAGTCATCTTTGGCAGGCATATGTTAACAGTATCCAGGGAGGGGAGAACTTCATCTCAGCACAGAAATCATTCCAGCCTTTGGTACAACTCCAGCAAGTCTGAAATACCCATAAGGGCTCTGCTCTCATCCGTTTTCAGATCCATCCTGACCCTGACTTGGGCACGATACCCAATTTACACTTTTCTGTGTAACATTGGTTTGTAATGCTTATTTGCTTTTATAGTGTTTTGCAATTTTAAGGGTTTGGACGTGTATTTGCCCTGCAAAAGGCTGCCTCAGTTACAGCAATCACCTTCCATGCCCCATTAGTGAAATAGGGCCTCGTTACTGGCTAGATGTTATGCTGCAAGCAGGCCACACACAATATGTTTTTAATTAGGGCTGCAGCTTTGAATGGATGGCAATCATGCTTTGATTTTCTTTCAATTATTTTTAGTGCTTATTAACCAGCTAAATGGCAAAGAAGAAAACCACCACACACAGACAATAAAAGCATCTGGAAGGAGAGGGGCTTGCATATCACTTTGAAAGAGGCCAAAGCTGTCCTTAAGTACCAGTAGTGGCAGCAGGAGGGGAGGTGGGCAGGAGCAGGGTGGTGAGCCCAGCAGCCTCGTTGCCCAGCCTTGCAGTACACCTCACAGCTCATGACGCAGAAGACCTGCCTGTCGTAGCCAAGCAGGATTTTGTGCTTATTTTGGGCTAACCCTGGCCTGCTGGTTGCCCAGGGTCACAAGCCCTGCACTCAGCCCAGGATCCCAGAGGTGCAGGTGAAGCCAGTACTCAGCCAAAGGCAGGACATCAAGGGACCAGCTGTTGAGCCAGGGGCACAGGAGCATCAGCTCCACTACAGGAGGCCAACTGGGCTGCTCAGCTGCCCTGGTGTGCACAGAGGGGTGGCCAGGCTGGGTTCCCAAGAACAGGAGGCCACCAGCACCCAGAGAATGCCTGGTCCCCACCCCATAGCTGAGCAGTTCAGTCTCCAAAGCCCATGGCTGGCCAGGCCCTGCCACGCTCACACAGCTGTGATTACAGAAGTTGTCAAATCTTTAAAAATAAATAAATAAAAATCTCTGTAGGCAATTAAGGCTGCCCAGAGCCTGTAATGAGTGTGCTGACTACTCCTGCAGACTCTTCGTGCTTCTCTGCATTTCACTGCTAGGATGAGCATTTGCTTTAACAGCCAGGGGACCTGCAATGGCAATCACATAAATCATAGAGAAGTGATCCAAGATGGCAGCAGATCAAAAGCATTGGTTGACAAAATCTGCACTGAAGTCAGACATGGTTATTGGTTCAGTTCACCATGGTAATTAATTACCTAGCACTTACCTAATTAACCAGAGCTTTCTTCTTCTACTCCCAGAGGCCAATAGGAAATGCTAGATTCTGTCCCTCCAGCCAGCTGCCTAAAACATCTTCCAGGGCAACGTCTCATATCATGTCAGGACAGGCAGCAGGACCAGTTTTTCCAGTCTTCTCCCACTCCTGGAGCATGGGTCACTTGTGCACATCTGTCTCAAACAGCACCAAATTGCTGACAAGATGAACCTGGGAAACACTGAGGCAGAAACCAAGTGCCCACAACCTTGCTTGGCATCCCGAAGTTCACACCTTGAGCAGAGGGACCTGGCCTGGCCGGTGCAGCACTGCCTCCATGCTGCTCTTTGGTCTGAGCCACAAACAGGGGCTGTGGTGGCTGCTCTGGCACTGCTGCTTGCTCCCCAGACCTCATCCAGCATGCTAAGGCATGCCCCACATCCCACCACATGCTCCATGGCCCTACAGACAACTTGCAGTGGTGTGTGATGGAGCACAGACATTGCCCAGGCCCATCACACATGGGGACAGTCACCAAGCACTGCTGTGATATCCACAGCAGACATCGGGCTGCTGTGCGAAGTCCCTTGTGTCCTTAGTGGGGAGATGTCTGAGAAGTGACCCTGGCTGGGGCACAGTGACACCAAAAGCAGCTCCTAAACTGAGGGAGCAGAGGGAAGGGCTGCCCTGGGGAGATGCCCCAGGGAGCCAGCCTGCACTCCTCCTTCATCCCCACTGCCAGGCAGCCTCCCCGGGACCGGGGCAAGCCTGCCACTGGCACCCCTGACCACGGACTATCCTGAAGGGCTCCTCGGCTGAGAGGAAGTTGGGTGCAGAGAACAAACATCATTGTCTGAACATTGCCAAGAACAAAATCAGCCTCTCCAGGCTGGGACTAGTTGCTCCAGTACCCGTTTCTGAATGGCAGTAGCCTATGCCTGCCCATTGCCGTACCCGGGCACCTCTGTAGTAGTGAGCAGTGCTGCCCTCTGGGGAGTTTAGCCAATGAGAGAAACAGATCTATTGCAAGTCACTTTCTTGTCTTAAATTACAAGTGTGAAGACAGGGATTAGTGGGAACGGGCCACATCCAACTTTTGACACTTACCTTGTGTTTTCCTCCTCAGATGGTTTTCCAGGAGGACCATGACAGTTCAGAACATAAAAGGTGTCTCAGCCTCCAGCAACCCCACGCTCAGATAGGCCATGCATGGCTGAGCCAGTCCCCCCTCAAGCCCCTGGGCAGCGTGCCCCCTGCCAGGTGACACCACACTGACAGGCACCTGGGGCCTGCAAGCACCAGCGAGCACTGCATGCAAGGCAGCTGCTCCCTGGCACGGGGTGATCCGCACCCACACAGAGACCCATGGAACAGCTCCAGCTGCTGCAGCTGTGAGACATGGTGTTGAGCTGGGGCTGCAGCAGCCGTTCCTAATGCACTGTCAATCCTTCACAGAGCCTGTGGAGGTTTGCTGCAGCACTAACCCTTCCTTTGTGCACCTGAGATAAAAGCAGGATAGTTTCCAGTTTGCACTGAATGGGGCCGGAGAAAGGCAAGCTTGGGTGTGGGAGTGCCAGTCCAATCCCCAGGATCCAGGAGAAGCACATCCCAGGGGAGCAGTGCCCCAGCAGCAAACTCAGACAAGCCCTTGGCACAAAGCAGTGGCTGGAGACAGGCAGGCCTGCACCCCGCTGCGCACGTGTGCCTGACACGTGCCCGGAGCCCACCGCACGGGCCAGAGGGCCAGCAGGTCACCAGCCCTGGCCTCGCCCCGAGCACGGCAGTGGAGGAGTTGAGGTTGACGGCGACACACCTGGAAAAACAGCCAATCTGGGACAAACCGCAGCCAATCACACCTGAGGGGGCAAAGGGGAGCGGGCAGAGGAGGACCGGGCACTGTTGATCTTGGGAGCTGAACAAAGACAGAGAGGGTATTTAACTCCCTGCAGAGCCCTTAAAACCTCTTCTGAGCTCCAAACCCCAACAGCTGAGGAAATAGCAGGGTGTTTTCTTTACCTTTTCTGCAGAGTATCACTTTCAGCTGACTCTGGTAGAGCCGCTATGACTGAAACAACAGTTTATTCCGGGTGAGTAACCAGGGAAGGTTTGAATTTGTTTTAATAAGACAAGAAAAATGTTCTCTGGGTTTTGTTTAAGCCTTATTTATAAAACTGACCCATATTGTTACTTGGTTGCTTTCCCTCTATTAAAGCAGGTGGGAAGGGAAGGCAAACTGACCTCCTGCTGCCTGCAGAATCTGAATTTAATTTGCACTTGTACTGCTAGGCAGTTATTTAGGACAATAGAAATATAAAATCCCGATTTGCTAAGAGCTTAATAAGCTGTCACACACAAAATAGCACAGTACATTACCTGCTAGGTATTTCTGGCAGAATTATATGAAAGAAAGCTAAGGTTGCCATTGACAAAATTGATCACAAATACTGAGACACATTTTTGCCAAATACACAGACATAATAAAAGAGATGTTGAAGGGGTTACCAATAGCAGAAAGGCAGCCACCCTGGATGCTATGCAGAGCTGGCTTGTCCCTGTCCCATCCCCACCCTAACACCAGCGCCATGCATACCTCTTGCAGCGCTCCCAGACCACCCCATGCCCCATCATGTCCTGTCCCCATTCCTGTGAGCACTGCCCAGTGCCCCTGACTCATCTTTGCCCTATCTCCCTGCAGCAGCGGGCTTGTCCATATTAAAAACCCACACTTGGATTCGATGGAGGAGGACATTCTGTATCACTTGGACTTGGGAACCAAGACGCACAACCTGCCAGCAATGTTTGGGGACATAAAGGTAAATAGTAGGTGAAAGAGTGAGGTGGCAGCTCCCAGCCCCTCATCTCACACCTCTGCTGTCCCATGCTGGGGCCCTCCTGCCCTGGATGCTTCCACTGGGGACAGGGTTCAGCTGCTCAGCAAAGGGATTCAGTGACTCAGGGCAGCCTGGGCAGGGAGGTCATCTGCCCTTACTTGTTCTGGGCAGAAATCCCAATGGAAAATTATCCTTTTAGAAACCTGTTCAGTTCCATAGAACTGGTTTTATATTGGCCCCCATATTGGAGGACAGATGGAGGAAGCATTTGTCTAAAGTATCTGTTCATCATCTACTGGAAACAAGAGAAAGAGGATGTTGTATTTTTGGCCAAGACCTGCTGTCAAAACCAGCCTGTCACGACTGCCTCCTCCTCCATTTTAAATTGGAGCATTTCCCCAGCAGCACAGGGGAAGAGCTGTGGTACCCCAGGGCTTCAGCAGCCCTGCCATGGAGGGGTTCCCACTCCCCTGCACCTCTGGCAGCCAGATCAGCATTGGTGCCCTGGCAGCTGCGTGTTGGTCTCCCTCCTGTGTTCAGGGAGCATTTTATCCTTTAATATGTAAAATTTGTCCTTTTTCCTCCCTGACTTTATGGCCTCTCTGTCATCAGCAGTACTCACTAATTGCAGCCCACACTGTTGATGGAATAAATTAAATGACGAGCTACTCTAACATCTGGGTTTGCTTTGCAATCAGTAGGAACAGTAACAGCTTAAATTTGCTAAAATATTTTAGATTTTTCCAAGTACTTTAGATATCCAAGTACATGCAGCTGTACAGGTGTCTGGACCTAGCATAGTCACAACCCTAAAGGAGTAATAGCTTGGGTATAGTCTTAACTCTTGGTTTTGAGACCCTCAGTTGTTCTGATGTCCCCTGGCTGCCTGTGAGGAAGCAGCATCCTGCTGTGCTCCATGGGGAGATATGTCTGGCACAGCTTGCCACTGCCAAATTAAGACTGAATCTTGGTACCTGTTTTAGCTAAGAAATACCAACACATTCATGTTTTACATCCAGTTTGTCTGCGTTGGTGGCAGCCCAAACAGGATGAGGGCATTTGCCCAGTTCATGCACAAGCAGCTGGGACTGGCGGGCAATGGGGAGGACCTGGCAGACATCTGTGCGGGGACGGACCGCTATGCCATGTACCGGGCTGGGCCAGTGCTCTCCATTAGCGTAAGTACCGCACTGCGCTGCACTGCACTGCATGTGCTTTCCATCCTAGGCACTCATGACAACCCCTGCCCTGGGCCTGCTGCTGCTGTCATGGTCCTGCAGCAGGCTGGCATGTGGCTCTCTCTTCCCTGCAGCAGGCAGGGTAGCTAGCATGACCTTTCCCTCTCCATCTCCCACAACTCCTGCCAGCAGATTTTTTGATTCTTTTTAGTTTCAGCCATTACCACCAGTACAACCTTCCAGCCATGGTAAAGCTTTTTCTGTCTGAATGATATTTCTCGGCACCCTACATGTTCAGTTTAAAAAGCATTGTAGTAAAAATGAACATGCAAGTATTTTGTTCAGCTCAGCAGCCTGGCAATTTGACAGGCAAAGACCACTTCCCACCATGCATGAAGTATGAAATATTGCTGGAAGTATTACACTGACATGAGCTCTAAAGTTAAAGCCTTGCTTTATTATTAATTATTCTTTAAGAGAAGAAATTTTTGTACCACACAAAATAAAAAGCAAATACAGGCTATGCTGGTGAGTGCTTATGGCCCAGGGATTGTCCTGCCATCATTTCTTCAGCCACAAGATTAGTCTTGAATCTGATTCACAGGAGGCAGCGTCACTCATGTGACAGAGCTCACGTTTGGTCACTCTGACAAAACATAACCAAACCTGATCAACTGAAACGCCTGAGGGAATCCATCTGACAGGATATCGGGGAAAAAGAACCCACAAGTTCTGCTATTCCCCTCTCTGGCAGCAGCTGTGACACAGCTAGAGGAAAAGCCTATGCTGAGCTGTTGGCCATGCATCAGTTTTGTGCCCATGCGGAAACCATCCACTGCTGTGAGGGGATGCCGGGCAGAGCACACAGCAAGCCTCCCCCAAAATGCTTCATGCAGAGCAGCTGCCAACATCACATTTTTGCAAGTTGCTTAGGAACACAAATGAACTCAAACATACCAGAGGGAGGAGCACAGTTTCCTGCTTTGAATATTTACAATGAGAACAATTTTTTTAGGTATTGGCAAATAAGTCAGGCCAATGTTCCAGAATAACAACATGCAAAAAGTTTTCATATTTAAAACATGATACAAGCCTAATAGACCATCAGTCTCACAGCCAAATGAAAAGAGACAAAGCAATGTGAAAACCGACTGCATACGTTAACTGTGCTTCTTTACACATGGTTCCTTCAGAGTTTTGAACAGGATAGCAAAACCAAAAAAATGTGAGGCATTTTTCAGGGGAAAAAACAGACCCCACACCACCAAACACCTTTTGTTTCTAAAAGTAAAGCTGAGAAAAGCACGTTGGTTGAGTGATGAAGCAGAAAACTAAGATGATCAAGTGCAGGAGTGCTGGGCAGAAAGCAGAGGCAGCCTCGACAGCTCCAGATTTGCAAAACATCTGCCAGCCTGGCAGAGCAGCAGCGGAGATGGGGCAGCAAGGCATGATGAGCTGTGGCAGAGGATGGGGAACAGGCTGGTGTCAGCAGAGGTGAGAGTCTACAGGCAATCAGGCAGGCACAGGGAATGGAGTGTCCCCAAAGTGGGTGATGTGAGCCAGGAAGCAGGACAAGGCTCAAGGCTTCATGTGGCAGAGGCCTGACCCCGAAACCAGTCCTCAGCGAGAGGCAGAAACTCATCTGCTATCCTTCATGCTCAGCAACATGGGCAGAGGTGCTCTGGTGTGGGGTGAGGACAGGCTGGGAGGCACCCAGAGAAGCAGAGGCTCAGGATGTCCTCACTTAAGTTCACACTCCAAGAGTACAAGCAGGACATGCAAAGAATGGAAGTCAGCGTGTGGCATAAGGATGGGCACCTAAAGGAAAGACCTTGGAGCATTCAGACATCGGGATGCACTTGTGGAGAGACCTTTCTCGAAGGAGAGACACCATCCGTGTGCCTGGTGTACTGGTCCCCAGCATGAATACCAGTAAGAAGAGCCTTAAAAGCATCAAGGGGAGGAGAAAAGGGTTAGACTTTTGACCAGAACAGGTTACAAAGACTCTGAGATGTCTCAAAAAATTGGCATCATCAGTGGAAAGAGGCCACAGCATAACCCTGAGCTCATTGCAGTCATGTACCTGTCACCTGCCACAGTATCACAGGGAATGACAATTTTCATTTCTCTCTTCCCAACAGCACGGGATGGGCATCCCTTCCATTTCCATTATGCTCCATGAACTAATTAAACTTCTGCATCACGCAAAATGCCGAGATGTTACTATTATACGCATTGGTACTTCTGGAGGTTTAGGTAAGCTACCATGGTCTTCCTTCAGAGCAAAATAAGCTGCTAATAAAAAAAAAAATCTCAGCAATAGGTCGTGCAGTTATGAGCACTTTATCAGGTCCCCAAGTACCAATCAACATGATATTTTGGTTGGGTTAAAACCCAGCAAAATTCTAGTGGCTGGCTTAGCAGAGTGCATATTTTTATAATGAAAAAAGGTTTTGCATTCTAAACAATTGGGTATCACTTTTCAAACTGGAAACACTTGACAGGAAGGTGCCCACTAAACCTGTTGTTTGTGAACAGAGAAGGACTTGTGGGTGATGTGGTGGTTGGAGGCCATGTTGGGCACAGCGATTGTGAGTAATAGGTAGTTTTCAGTTCTTGCAGAAGTAAGGAGGGGGTCAGCCGAACTGCTGAGTTGGATTTGTAAAGGACAGACTTTAGCCTGTTTAGCAGACTGGTTGACAGAGTCCCTTTGGTGGAAGTCCTGAAGGGCAAAGGAGTCCAGGAAGGCTGAACATTCCTCAAAAAGGAAATCTTCAAGGTACAGGGGCAGGCCATCCCCATAAAGACGAGCCAGCAGGAAAGAAGCCCAGCCTGGCTGAAGAGATGAATAGAACAGCTTTGTCTGGAACTCAGGGAAAAAAAAAATAAAAAGGAGTTTTATGACCTTTGGAAGAAGGGGCACCTGCCCTCAGGAGAACTACAACGATGTTGTGAAGATATGATGTTATCCTGGCTTGTATCAGCAAGCATAGCCAGTAGGACTAGGGAAGCAATCTTCCCCTTGTAATCAGCACTGGTGAGGCTGCACCTCAAATCCTGTGTTTAGTTTTGGGCTCCTCACTCCAAGAAAGACATTGAGGTGCTGGAGCATGTCCAGAGAAGGGCAATGGGGTGTGGGGTCTGGAATACAAGTACCATGAGGAGCAGCTGACAGAACTGGGGTGGTTTAGCCTGCAGAAGAGAAGGCTCAGGGGGACCTTCTTGCTCTCTACAACCATCTGAAAAGAGGTTGTAGTGAGATGAGAGTCAATCTCTTCTACCAAGTAACAAGTGATAGGATGAGAGGAAACAGCCTCAAACTGTGCCAGGGGAGGTTTGATTGGATGAGGAAAAATGTCTTCACCACAAGGGTTGTCCAGCAACCTGGAATGGAACAGGCTGCCCAGGAAAGTGGTGGAGCCACCATCCCTGGAGGTACTTAAAAGACATGTAGACATGGTGCTTAGGGACATGTAGTGGACTTGGCAGTGCTGGGTTAACAATTGAACTTGATGATCTTAAAGGTCTTTTCCAACCTAAATAATTCTGTGTTCAACATCTTTGTCAATGACATGGACAGTGGGATTGAGTGCACCCTCCGCAAGTTTGCTGATGACACCAGGCTGTGTGGTTCAGTTGGTGCGCTGGAGGGAAGGGATGACAACCAGAGGGACCTTGACACGCTTGTGAGGTGGGCTGATGCCAACCTCATGAAGTTTAACCATGACAAGTGCAAGGTCC
>JAOSLQ010036799.1:0-19169 GCA_025629905.1 Lorius lory
ATTTGCCATCCTCCAATCCTCAGGCACCTCTCCCGTTTCCCACGACTGACCAAAGATGATGGAGAGTGGCCTAGCAAAAGGTCAGTATTTCACTTCTTCACAAAGAAGGCAAAATTTCTGTTACACTGCATTACTTCAACTTCTGTATTTGTGATTTGGTCAGCTCTATCACAGTTGTACGCATCTCTTGATCTAAGACTGCCCATAGAGTACTGCAGGGCTCTCTGAGGAAAAGGCATTAAAACTGTCATGCATTTAGCAGTCTTTCTACTGTAAGAATGGAAAGTACGTGTAATTTAATTTCCTAGCAGGTTTAGTAGGTATGAAGAGAATGATTATAATGACGGAAACTTTAAACAGTGATGTCACATTAGTTTCACATGTGAGTAAATTTATATAGCTATGTTTTACATGTTTTTACTTAATCTGTATAACTAATACATGACATGAATTCCTATTAGCTTTTCATGCAACTAACTTTCAATGGAAAGTGAATCACAGTAAATAAAATTAGGCCATTTTAATATATTTTTCATTAATAGGTCTATATGTTCATCATACGTATTATTGTCCAAATCACTGCCAGTTCTAGGCCTGTTAGTATCCATGGCCAGCGTGGCTGAAAACTTATGCAATAAATAGAATGCAATAAATAAGAGAAGGGAAAGAAAAGGGATGATAATTTCAACAAATTCTAGACACCTGGTTGAGTGATTCATACTTAGAGTGCCCTAATGCATGAGATGAAAAAGAAATGAAATATGCAGGAACATATGCTTTAAACAAGCTATGGCACTAAATAGTCGTAATTTGAATTTCTGCCATATTCAGAGGCCTCATCAAACAGCTTCTCTGTGGTATAACAGACAGAATTACAGGAGCAGGAGGAATTCCAAGAAATCGCCTTGTACATATCTCTCGTCATAAGCTCTGCTCTCCCTGTGCCATTCTCAACTCCTGAACAAGCTGTGTCATGTCAGCAAGCTATCCCTGCAACAGCTGGTATGCAGTGATTGGCTGCAAACACATTCTAGCCTGCTGTAACAGCATAGTACCTCACTAACACTTTCTTCACTAAAAGCTGTATTTCCTCACAATATCTCACTTACGAAGGACTCAGTGCCTTGCCCTGATCAACAATCACAAATAAGTTCAAACAATGCCTGTTCTCTGAGAAGTTGTTCATGCTTTGTGTTTCTGAATGTGATTGATAGTTCTCTACAGATAATTATGGAAACAGATTTTAGAATAACAAAACATTAGAACATATTTACAAGGTTTTATAAAAATGCCTGTTGATCTTCCTGCACTATTTTCTTCTCTTACAGCTGATTCTGAAATAAAATGGGAATTCAGTTATCTGTTTATAACAATGTAGTTGAAATTTTTTTTCCATGCTTTTCTGAAGTATTACTAAGTAAGAACTGTTATTACCTTACACTTGGACTTTTCTTCAGTTTATTCTGCTTAGATCTTTGAACCCTGTACCAAATATCTGCATAAATCATAAATCAGTTCTGACAGACTACTTCTCCGTTTTGAATGCTTGTTTCATTTGTATAGTAATTAACTGACAAGTCAGGAGCTGCCTTATTACACTAAATACCACAAACCTGGATTTTTCCATATGCCAGACTTTTCTCCTTAAGTGTTCTTTGTAAACTATGTGGGCTACCTACATGATTAAGTTGTTGACAAAAGACATGTCTTTCAAAGTGCCATCAACAGTATATTAAGTGGTGAAGGAAGGATTCATGACTGCAGCTAGCTAAAAATGCACTTCTTTTTTAAATTGTTTCAATTTTAAATTGCTTCATTTTTAAATTGCTTTGAATTTGAGTTGCTTCAACAGAATACAAGAAAACAGGCTCATTGTCCTACTGCTACCATTTCTGCAGCAGGAAAAGCCAGATAGAGAGAAGCAGACGCAACTTCAGGCAAAGGTGGCATGAAATGTTTCCTGTGTTGTAGCCTTAATGAAACTATAATTAATTTCAGGGCCTAAGAAATGCAAAAACCTGATAAATATAAAATATGATGGACACTACACAGGATTTATGATTATCTATTGACACATGTGCCCTGAAAAAAGGGTCATTGGTTAGTTAGTAGAGAGACTATAAGAGAGATACCCTACTGCAATTACAATGACAAGTGTAATAAATTCTTCAAGTTGCATGCTTACAAGGACTTTCCAGTAATATTTAACTACAAATTACAACTAGATTTTTTGAGCAAAATACATACCCAAATTTAAAAATACAAGTAAAAGAAAACAGGTAGGGTGCTGAAGAGATGTACTGTAAGAAAGGAACAGGAATTCTAGGAAGAGGACATAGCCTTCCAGTTCAGGAACTGGTTGTTTGCTGTTTAGTATATCTCACTCTTACTACTCTTTCATTAATCAATCTCCTGATAAACTAGTAGGATTAGATCCTAGTAGGGGTTTTCTTCCTTTAGCTCTTCTAATAGGAAATGTTTTCTTTAGCTGAACTTCTATTTCCTGGGAAAGTATCTGCCAACAAAAAAAGTCACTTTTGTCTATATTTTGGTAATTGTGGTGGTTGTCCTAGAAGACCACAAGCCAAAATAAAAACTTTCCAAAGATCAGTTAATAAAATTAAAGCATGCGCAGCTTATTTCTTGTGCTCCACATTGCACACAGTATTCTGTGAGCAATAGGAAGCTTCCCTTTGTGGAAGTATGATTGTGGTTTCAAGGTTCCACTCTCAGACATTTTCTGCATGATGGCACTGCCTTAACCCAAAAGATGAATATGTAGGAAAAGAAGCTGGAAGGAAATTGTTCAAGTTACGTGACCTCTTAAAGATTCAGAAAAGTCTTGAGCCACCATGCTAGCAATGACATAGCAATTAGCCTTCAGTGCTGTTTTGGGTATGGAAAACCGATGCTTCCTAAGGCCTAAGGGAATCTACAAACATTGCAGTAAACTTTTCCAGGAAGAAAACCTGAAAAACCATTATTAGTGGGAAGAATGAGAAAGCAGACACAGAATCATCATGTGGATAGAGTCTAAGAGAGGTATGCCAATACATTAAAGTATCAGAAGGCAGTAGTCAAAATGGATGGGATTATAATCTGGTTTTAAAACCACTTTTTATAAATGATACTATTGTTGTAGCCATGGAATTTCAAAGTACAAAGTTTATTGGATATACAGGGTTTTTTTCCTCCTGATACCCTCAGTAAATAAAATTGTAGTGACATACAGAGATTTTTTAGAGGCTTCAAATGGAAGATATAGGTGTGGTTGCCTGTAACCATGACACATAACTGTTTTAGGGGTGTTTAATAAAATGTTTATGCTGAAAACCTGCAAGGCACTCGAAAAATTTCTGCTCCACATTTTAATGATAAGAGAAAGACCTATTTCCAGTCCTGAACTTAAATTGAGCTAAATTTAATGGGGAATAAAATGTAATGTGAAGTAAAACCTGCATTGTAGGGAAGTGCCTGCTGATTAATTTTTCCTTCCTTACCTGACTATCAAATTCCCTCCCTTTGAACCAACCTGTTTCTGGATGCAAGACAGTGCTATCCTACATTTGTAAATCCCATTCTTAGACCCCTTACCACAACATTTGAGTCAACAGCAGGGAAATAAATGTTCATTCTGTTTGCTTATCCCAGCAGTACTGACTTCCTTGTTTTCTCCCTCTAAATTATTATTGTTCTAATAAAATGAGTTTTAATACAATAAATCCCTAAGCATCTTTTCTAAAGTCACTTCAGAGAGCTTAATCCCATGGCCAAACTGGACCTCCTAGTGGAGAGACTAGTTCGCTTCACTTTAACAAAATAAAACTTGAAGGCTGATATCCATGGTCTTACACACTTGCAGTAACCCAAAGGACATACCGACAACAAAGGATAACATTGGCTCAACAGAAAGTGGGCATAAAACAGGACAGATATTGAAAGAAAATTTCTAAGCAGTGACATAATTAATCATGAAACAGATTTTGAATGCAAGTAGAAATAATCTCTGGTTTTATAGAGCACTTACCAAGTTCATGTAAGATATCATAAATCATACAATTAATGTCATAACATATGACAGCTTATGAGAGAAGAAGATAGGACATAATGATTAAGAAAACTGACTTCTAGCCTTTGTAAATCACTTCAGGATTCAGTTGTCCTTTACAGAAAAAAGGGAAAAAGATGCTGCATTACCATTCATATATTTCTAAATGCTCCAGGATGCAATGCATTATTTAAATACTTTATTGCTTCAAATTTGAAATAAATCTGCAAGTGCATTAGAAAGATTTTTATACCCTTTAAAGTTAAAATTTTAAATGTGTTGCAACCTTCTATGGAAAGTATATCCACAGATTAGTAGAGAATTTTTTCCAAGACCTTTCTTTAGACAGCATTTAGGGAGCTCTGCTATGCTGTACTTCTGAAATTTTACAGATCACTGTTAAGAGACTTTGAACAATGTCAGCCATCAAGATCAGGTTATTAATTTGCTGAATATTCTCTTTCACTAGACTAGTTATATTCTCAGAGCAGAATCCATTTGGTAGCTAGTGATGGCTAGTAGCTATTCAATGCTGGGTTTTGTATTTTCAAAAGACTTATATGATCAAAAGACTGCAAAAAAAAGAGTTTGAAAGGCATGAGAACTGCTCACTTACTTAGAAGCCTAGCAAAATTTATGAACATCATATAATGCTAATTCTTTGTGCTCATACATGAGGAAAAAAGACAACTTTGTTTACTAAGAAATTTTCTTTCCAGACAATAGATCACTAAGCCAAGCTGGATGCAGAAGAGGTTTCAGATGCATTCTACTGCAAAAATGTCTTTACTTTTGAAGACATTTTGAAGACACGAGAGCTGCTGCAGATGTGAGGGGGCAGGCAAAAGATCAAACAAGGCAAAGCTAATCAGAAAGTTAAGTGAAGATCTGTATGCTACCACAGATATTGCCAAAAGTTTTATTCAAAAAGTATGACGTATGAAGCCACACTGTGACCTCCATTAGAAATACACCATTCATTTCAAGTTTAGTGTTAAAGAAACAAATGAAGCACTTAATTGTTATAGTTTTATAGTTTTTTATAACTATAGTTATAGAAGGCCTTTACAGTACTCTAACCTTGAAAATACCATCCACATATCTTCACAGAGCTTATAAACTTGTATTTGCCCTATTCTTCTCATGCTGCAAGTATATATAGTACTTCTATGTTAATGAAACTTAAAGAGAGATGACAACTTGCCAAATTATTTCACCTACTTCAAAAATAACAGCGGATTATTTGACATACTTAAATCCTTCCACTTATTTCTGTGAACATGTTTCTCTTACAGATTTAATATGACAAATATTTACTATTTTTCTTCAAGTACCTAGCCATTAAACTGTTTCATTTTATAATTTAATTTTTCTTGTTAAGGAGCATTATGCTTCTCTTTAGCCAGCTAGCAAAAACCCTACAACACCAAAAAATCTACAGAGCCTCACAAAGCAAAGAGTCTAAACATGCCGGCTCCTATAAAAATAAAGCAATAAGGCAATAAATCATCACATAAAAAGTCACAAAAAGCAATAAATAGAATAATCTATCATTTTTGCTTTAAGATGCTGAACAGGATAAAATGGGTAAAACAAAATGCCATCTTCTAACTGTATAGTTAAAGGACAGAAGAGGGGAACAATTAATCACTCAGACTGCAAACACAGCTTGTAGATTATTTCTTGTGCTCCTGCAAAAACATGACAAAACTTGAGACCTCACATATGTGCCAAGAAACAAAGCCTTGAAAACTCTGAAAAGAAATGTAACAGCAATCCTGGTTTTCTGAACTTAAATTGTGATACTCTGTGAAATAATATTTTTTCACCAAATGATACTGCATCTGGTTTTAGTCTTGAGTACTTTTCTTTTAATACTTTAACATCTTCCTGATTCAAGCCTTTTTTTTTTTTTGTTTTACAGTCTACAGATCACCAAATATTTGAAGAACCTCACATAAAAAAAAAAAAAGAGCAGAAGGACAGGCTCTGTATAGTTTTATTTCCCTTTTAACATAACGACATTAAGAATAATAAATGTACATATTTCTCACACACAAATCGCTGTCAGTTTGGTTCCACTTACCACTGGCTGGCTGCAAAGGTAACGGCACAGTTCTCCAATATACTGGATGACAGTCACATTGTACTTTTTGCAGTCACTCCAAAACTGACTAGCTGAAAACTTCTTTTTCAACACACAGGTTGCACCTTTATGGAAACAGTAGAAAAGGAAATAAAGCATTTTTCTCTATATGCCACTTTAGCTAGCTATGTCCACTATTTCTAGAAAATAGAACATAAGAGGAACAAAGAGCCTTGTTCAGAGAACTATTTGGTATTAAAGGTCTTTTTATTAGAAAACTTGTGTTCAAATCTGGTAGGCAAAGAAGGGGACTGAACCAAGTCTCCTACTTGGTGAGACAGTAAACCTATAGATAAAATGTTAAAAGCAAGAATACAGCTTATCTCTGTTGGTGTTGTTACATTATTCAAAAGAATTTAACTGAAAATATCCAGAAAACTCAATCTGAATTAGAAAATCATTTGGGTATCACAGAAACTAAGTTTTCAACAACCAAAGTATTCATCAATGCAGATTCAGATGAATTAATACATAACCAAAAGATCTTTCCCATGCTCTGACTTGTCCATGCTGCTTTAGGAAACAGGAAATACTTGCCATCAAATTCCAAATAAATCTTTTAGAAAAAAGTCATTGAGGACACTTACAGTCCCTCAGTAAAATACGTATTTTATTGTCTGTGCCAAAACATCACGCAAATTTACTGGAAAAAGTTATCTATCATCTAATGATATATGACAAAGCTAAATGTTTACTATACATGCATTTGTAAGTCTTTTTTTCATCAAAATACATTTTAGTTCTATTCCACTACCCAGTGCTTAGTCTGTACACATACTAATGCATGATACACACTGCCAAAGTATTACATAAGTCCTTAAGTTCTCTTTTACCTAAATATAAAAGAGAGTAAAAACATCTGTGACACAAATGACTGTAACTAATTCTTCTCCAGTACCACAACGTTCACTTATAAGAGATCCTTCACTGTTACAACACCATCTTCCCCCAAAATAAGAAAATATAAAGCTATTCTGAAAAGATTACTCATTTGATTTTAGCAAAGCATTAGTTTCCAAAATGGCAGCGAACCTACGTATGTTTTATGCATTTTAGTCATATTTTTAATATTCATATTCTGTATGAATACAATTAAGTGAAACAAGCCCTACCCAACTCAATGCATCCACCGATGCCAAGAAGAGATGCTGCGCTGTGGTAAAGAGGCAGAGTAATATAAATGATGTCATCTGCAGTAGCACCAAAAGCCCACAGTCCAGCAGCTCCTTTAAGAACCTGCATCTGACTGATGACTGCAGCCTTTGGAAGACCTGTAATGAAAACATAAATCCATGCCTAACACTTTTTTTTTTTTTCCTGTGGAAGATATTTAAAATCATAAAAGAATCAATTGTTTCTTCCTGACCAAATTTTCAGCCATCTCTTTAGATGGCTGCTAATAGAAAACTGTCTGTTTAATACAGTATTGCATGTATGTTCTGTACACATAAAGATATATTAACCAGTTTGTAATCTCATATGTTGTTTAGTTAATCTAACATCAAATCAATTCAAATAGGTGGAAACATGAAGAAATGCTATGGTTAGCATGTTATCAAACTATATAGAGCCAAATAAGGGCCAAAAGCGTTTGGTGTACATACAGACTTCCTTTAACATAAAGAGGCATTACACTAGATCTCTTCTAGGCAAAAGTCATACAGATTGTAATGTAATTAAGAAAGGTATGGGATCTAGACAAAGTAGATCACGTAGTGGGTGCTTATCAAAGATGCATACACCTAAGTCTACCTATTTGTTCTGGAACTCTATGAAAATTACATAAAATTAAATAAAAAAAAAAAAATCCAGCAAAGAGTCCACTCCAGTTAGGTTCTTCTTAGTGAGTTTCTTCAGGTTCAGCACAGAATTTCTGTTCAGCAAAGCACAGACTCACCCAAGGCCTTCTTGGGCCATTACTCTGGTACCCATTATTTTAAGTAGAGATTGTGTTCTTGCTTCATATATGTTCTCACATACAGACACAAATTTTAGGCTGAGTCCTGATGATGAACAGTGAGAACTCAAAATGCTTAAATTCTCGCTGTTTAAAACATTAAAAAATTTAAAAAAAAATAATGGTTCAGAAAGTTTTCTCACCTATGATAATGCAGCCACCATTCATCTGAAGACTTACGTGGAGCTGCTAACTGGAAGTGTAATCTGTGGAGATTCTAGCTGCACTTTAAAGGTATTTCAAAACCCATCATACTAAAGAGAAAAGGCAATAAACCCATGTTGCCTGTGAACCACTTATAGTAAGAAGTGCTCTACAGATTCTTGACTTTTTAAATTCTGCCTTTGCAGGCAGCTAACTACAGACTTTGCAAGATACTTACTTCTTTTAACTAAGTTTAATGGTCATTGATTGTAGGAGCAACACTATGCACTTGCTTTATTTGGAAGTGTGAAAATGCTTATTTACTGTAGATTAGAATTAGTTATTCCACATTCTTCAGAATAAACAAACCTTATTCTTTTAGTTACATAGGTCACTGTAAATTAATGTAATACACATAAGCATTCAAAAGTAATTTAAATTCTACATAACTAAAATTTCAGGCTTTACACAGATGTTCTGAATGCACTTATAAGAGCAAAATCATCCTACCTGGAGAATTCTATCATATTTTTTAGCTAGAACTCCTTACTTTTAACCAGAAGATCATCTGTGTTTATATTAGTAGTATTACAAGCATACCTGACTTCTTGACAATATTTGTAACTCCCTAATTTTTTTTTGTTCCAGACTGACATTTTTATTTCCTGTTTTTCCCCAGAACCTGAAGCAAATAAATAAAATAATCTTATCTTCTGCCTCTAAAGTGACCTGCATAGAATCTGACTTCATGAAGAAAAACCAAATGTCTATTTGGTTGTTTGAAGATTGTTTTTTAAAGCTCTAGTTGTGATGTTTGCTATATTACTTAGGCAGTGATATGTGATCAGAAAATAGTATTTACTATAATTGCAAACCCACCAAAAATGCAAAATATTTTATATACACCTTACGTGTGAACTAACAAGAGGTAAAGCTCTTGGTAGTATTTGTACAATGTGGCAGGAAAAAAAAAAGAAAAGTCCATCACTGAATATAAACAGTCACAACAAACATGCTTATAATGTTTCTAAATGAGAAACATGATATTCTCTTACGAAAAGATGAACCAAAAGATTAGAGTTTTGGAAAATTCAAGTTTCTAGATGAAAGCTGAAGAAAAATATAGACTCTTGTACCTGTTGTTCCTGAAGTGAATATGTATAAAACAGATGACTTGAGGTTGTTGGCAGATCGTCGATTAACTGGAACAGGGTCTTCAGATGCAGCCTCTATTTTGTCTAAAAGGGTATGCACACTTGAAAAAGTGGAGTCTTTTGTCATTATCCAAACACCAATATCTTTTTGGAGGTCAGGAAGAATTTCTTCCAGTGTCCCAAGCAAATCTTAAAAATTAACATAATATAAAGTTACATCATCTCTTCAGAAAACTATCAAATAAAATATTCTTCCCAAAAAATGTTTTATTAGTTTTATTCTTTATATTAGAAAGAGGAATGAAAGTCACCTCCATAGACATAAATAAATTAAATAAAATAATGAGGAACTATAACAAAAAGTCATTGAAAACATGATATGATGTGGTAAAAATACTGCTGACCCCACAAGGTCTAATTGCCAACTAGCCCTCAAGCCAAAATGGTGAACCTTTATTCCCAGCTGCTGCATCCCACCTCATTTTGGATAATCCTTGGTCATTGATAAGACCAGAATGAAGTGTAGTTAAGTTTCAATGTCAAATAAAATGAAGGAATCTGTTGGAGATGCAAGGCAAATACATACATAGCTGGTAATTGGAGTATAGCTTTCCATGAATGCCCTCAAACAATCTCTCATTGAGTGGTATTTTTAACAAATAACACATAAACCATCCTATATGTAGGAACCTGAATTTCAGGTTATCATAGAAATACGATACAGGCCTGCGGCTTATTCAGACACTGCTGAAGAGCCATGTGGCTATTTTTGTAGTGCTTTGAGTATTTTAGATACCTTAACGTGTTTGATTTTAGGTGTATCAGACAGTTTTATTTTATTTCATGTTTATTTTTTTATCACACATTCATTCACTGAAAACTGTTCTTTCACTAAAAGACATTTTTTCTATTGGGTTTTACCAGAAGATAAATAAAAACTCACTTTTATAAAATAAAACCAGCAGCATAACTAAAGTCTATGTTGTTGGCTTTTAAGGAAGAAAATCATTACAGATCCCCAGATTAAACAAAAAGGAAAAATATATATAGAGGCCAATCCTTAAGTAATACTTTTATGTTTATGTTTCTAAGCATTTTTACAAGCTATTACTTTCTCAGAACATTGCATTGGCACTGAAGTACTAATCCAGGAACAGTCTCAAGAACAGGAATACTGCTTTCAATAGAACTATTCATACACTTAAAGACTCATTTACACTTAAGTGCTTTGATAGATCACAGCCTATGTAATTAATGTTACAAATACCCCTGTGGGTATAAATTTATGTTACTATCTCAGGTTTTAGAGATGAATAAACAAAGTTGACATGACTCACACAGAACCTTATAATGAGGCATTGCCAGAGCCAGTATTTCAAATCCTCATCAAGTCCAAATATGGATACCACCAGTAGAAACCTCTTGCATAAATTTCACATTAAAATACCTGAAGATATTTAATCTTTCAGAAAACTACTCTTCTAATGACAGACTGCTTTATGTATTTTAATGAATGACATACTAATCTCTATTACTATAACAGAGTTCAGCCTACTGCCGACAGCTAAACATATGTCTTGCAAACCTAAACCCTACAGAGTACAAGTCTCATATATTGTATGGATGCTTAGCAAATAGATCTGATGAAGTATGACATAAAAATTTTTGTGTTTTAACTTCCTTGTATTGCGGAGTGATTTCAGGAAGGAATCACCCAAATAATTATGAAAAGCTAAAAGATAGATATCCTCCCTTTGAAATCACTGGAGTATCAACCCCTTCCATTAAATGTAGCAATAGAATAGAAAAATGTGAAGATAAAATAGTGTTAAGGACAATAGTGTTAACTGCAGGAAATCTGATGCGTTGAAAGTCAAGGTTCATTGGCATAATAATTCTGTTTTGCTGTCATATTATAAAACTAGGGTATTTTAAGTAATGACTATGAAAATACAACAGTATTATTTCTAGTGAAAAACAGCTGTTAATCAATCAAATGTGACAGAGTAACTATATACTTATTTCTTTCTTCTTCATTTTTGTCTTCCTGTTATCCACATGTATAGACGTATATCTCCTAAATATACAAATGATAATTTTTGTAGGTGCAACTCAGTCTGAGAACCTAGCAAAAGAAACACACGTTAGAAGCGGCTGTAGCTGTGATTGTTGCAGCATTTCCTTGTTTTACATAGATAAATTCATTCCTTCTTGCATTTCCTTAAATTGTTTTGCTTTTTACATTTTTGAAAGCAATGAAACTGTATTACTCACCAATTCTCAACATGTATACAGAAGACTTTTTTTTTTAGGACTGATGACCTGAAGAAACTCACAAATATTCTTAAATCCTAAAAGGCATTCAGAAGTTCTGGGTGACATGTGCACCAAGGTCTCTGTGTATTTGAGTAACACAAAGTGCAAGATTGTCAAAAAGAACAGACTTTTTCTCCCCACACCCCTTTTCCTTCCTTCCTTCAAAGGAAGAAAGGTAGCAACCACTGATTTCAACTCTATAGACAAAATAATTTAAGATTCAAGAATGACAGGAGGGCATAGCTGCCTTCTAGTAGAATGAAACATATCTACTCTAAATAATTAAGAGCTAGCTTCAAATAAAACATGCATGTTGTTTATTATTTCTGTAAGTATTCACTCATAAAATCTTTGGTTTTTGCTGCTGCACAGAGGCTTGCTTGATTTTTCAACTACAATTGAACTATGAATTAATTCTAAAAAAGTTTTTCTTCTGTGCTCAGGAATCTAGTACTTGGAATAATATGTAAACAGCTTGTAATTATACGTTATCTTGAAAGAAATTTCTAGTTAGATAGCAGAGAACAGCAGAAATAAGAAGTGATTTCCTGAATAAGAAAAGGTCATTTAAAACAGCTGTATTTAAAGTGCCAGAAGCTGAAAATTACTTCTGGAACACAAGGAGCATGGGGTCTTTAAAGGTAACTTTCAGTTGTACTAACATATTTCCAGAGAATAATTCTGTTACTAGCCAACTAATGTTTTGTCCTATGAACAAAGAACTTCTGTGCCAGATGTTGTATAGGGCTTATTAGTCTTTACATATTATCTTGTCTATGTGTCAGGAAAGAACAGCCCTGTTGGAGGAACTAAAGTCTGATTATGTCCAGAGGTACCCGGTATGTGTACTTTATCGTACAGGAAAGCAATTATAGTAAAGCAATTTAACTATTTAATCTTATGGTTTCTCTAAAGTGTTTGTTTACTTTTTACAGTCTGAATGTATATTCAGGCCTTTATTTGTTTTGGAAGAAATGACTGCTTAAATAAAGTTCAGCAATGTAGTCAGCAGTTCTGTGTGTATCTGCGTGCATTCATCGATAGTTTTTATATGAATATTCAACATTTGCTATTTACCTTTACTGGGAAAAAAAAAAACAAAACAACAACCAAAAAAACAATCCAAACCAAAAAAAACCCTGTCATTGGTCATGATAAATATGTTCCTCCGCGGTTTTTTGGTTTTTTTTTTTTGCTTTTTTTTTCACTGTTGCTTTTAAAGAATTCATTGTTCAACAAAAAGTTTGCATAAGTTCCATTAAACTGGTTGCAGGGATATGTAACTCACATCTTTTCAGAAAGCAAGGAAAATATGTTTCCATTTTAACTCCTGTTCTAGGCTTCAAGTTGCACAAAAGGGTTTTTATGTTATTTTTCAGGAAAGAAACAATGCAGCCTGTTGGCAAGGACACAGTGCTACACTGATGAAAGGAATACATCAGATTATGAGATCAACTTGTACTGAACAGAAAGTTTCTTGGAAGGAAAAGGTATCATTTTTTTTTTACATAGCTTTGATGTGTACCCTGCTTGATAGACTCAGTAAGCCATGGCAAGTCCAAACTCTTCCCTACATCAGCCTCAGAAAATAATTGTTATTTGTATTTGGTGCCCCAAGTGACTCCTTACACTGAGCAGTTATTTTCACTAAGTAATAATAACAGAAATTAAAAGGCTGTTTTGGCCCAGGATCAGTGTTTGTATTTTGAAATGTCAGTGAAGGCAGTAAAGGTAGTAAAACAGAAACCAGCCTGGGAATCACGGTTAGCACTGTTTTCCATTTAAAGGCCATCTCAGACAGAGACAGGAGAAGCAAGTGATCTAAAAGACACGGTGACTAACAGCAAGTAAGAGTGTCTTCTGTAGGTCTTCTATGGTTTCTTTGTCCTAAATGTTTCAGTCTAAATAGCTTTTTATTCCAAATAGTTAACAAAAGATAGTTTTGGCAAAATTCATTATTTTTTTCTCTCAGTTACTAAGACATAATACTGCTACTTGTATATAGTACCATATGACCTTAATTCACACATACCAAAAAAGAATGTTCACTCTCTCCAGGATATAGGTATCTTCTGTCTGAACTTTACTCCTGACAGTTATAGACCCTAATTCTGAGCTTAGATGGAAAGAAATTCAGAACGCACTCAGAAGTAGCAGAAAGCGCTGCTGGTACATCAAGAATAAAGAATCCTGTCCAGGAAAATGCTATACTTACACAGCTGGCAGATGCAGCTCTGTATAGGATTTCAGAATCACAGAACAGCTGTGTTTGGAAGGCATCTCTGGAGGTCATCCTGGTCCAACACCTCTGCTCAAGCTGGCCCACATAGAGCAGACTGCCCACACATGTCCATGCAGCATGTACACTCCCCGAACAGCCTTTGCTATCAAGACTTCAGTAAATCAATCCCATGCAGTCAAATAATACAGTCATTTCACAGTTAAATCCTCACATCAAAAGTCGTGATGGCAATCAAGGGTGTCCTACTAAAACCTGAACTCTACCAAGCAGCAACACTATAAATGCACTGGCAAATTCCATTTGTACCTTCTGGTGGGTCACTGAATTTTAAGTGTTGTTTAGTAGTATTGCTGTTACACAGCTACTGTCCAAAAGACAAAATGTAATCCCTTGGTCAAGAAAGACTCCAGTGAATATAAATATTCACTAGAAAGGACACATTGCCTTAAAAGTGCCTTTATTTTAAGCAGTATCTTATTCTGCTGTTTAACCAGCATTTTTTTGACAAGTAAGGGTGTCATAATATCGTAACATGTAGCTAAGGACTAATACCTTTTAAACAGGTCAGATTGCTGTGTGGTCCTGATAGATGGGCATACAGCTGCATTTTTTCTCCAAGTTCCTACTTTACTTACATGTTAGTTAATGGTTGTTTTATTAAAATGCAGTTTTAAACTCCAATTTTTGAATCTCTTTCAACATTCCCCAGAATGGGAGTGGTGGCAGACAGTATTTCTGGGAATAGCAGTTTGAGAATGTTACGTAACAAATTAAAGCAAGAGGTAACTGCTCTGGGAACACAGCAGGCAAATGAAAGTAGCTAAAGCAAAAGCTCTCTCTGGCACAAAGGCTAGTGGAAATACTGGAAAGGACCACAAACTCTAAATATCTGTAAATCAGAGAATCTGTATTGGCCTTACAACCTGCAGTTGAATGAGAAATTAAAAAACCAAGTTACTAGATTTTGTTAAATTATTTTGCTGCTATCATAGAAGAAAATCAGCCTTTTAGAGATAGACATTTCATATAAGAAGCAAATAAGAAGGAGAAATGTTAATGTTTTTATAGCATATCTTTGGCTTAAAAACGAAACATGCAATTGCAGAAAGTTTGTAGAAGATGTAAGTCAAAACCAAACCCCCAAAACTTAATTACTACTGGAAGATTCCCATCTAAAGTTAGAAGAAGCAATCAAAATATCAGGAAATTGTAAGAAGTGTGAAGAAAGTCTGACTGAGAGTGCTGAAGGAAAGACAAGATGATACTAATTGGACCAGGCTACCAAACCACAACCTCTGAAAAATATGCAGCACGAAAGAAAACTAGAGAGTACAAATTCCACAAATTAAAGTCATCTTGCAAGATGCAGCATGAAACACTGAACAAGGCGTGGAAGAAAATGCAACCACAAATAGTACTGAGCCCACTTGGATAGAGTTATCACGTTTGTAAAAAACAAAAGCATTTGGAAAAATGACATGTATCAAGATACATTCATCTCTCGCAGAGAAAGGCTGCACCACCGTTCTCAGCAGGGAAGATTAATAATGAACAGTTATCTGTGGGAACAAATATTCTGCTGATCTGACACCAGCAGAAGGTGCAAGGTTCCCTTTGGCACAGAACAAACCTTAATATTAAGTGGATTTGAATACAGGTTCCTGATTTAATGTGCCATTACAGACAAGAATTTCAAGAGCAAATTTGGTCTTGAGCACAGTCAGTCAATGGGCAAAGTGTTAAGTGGATTATTTCTGCTGTGCTGCAGTATATGAACAAGTTCAAAGGTCATCCAAAATACTGAAAAGATTTTTTTGTAACTGTTAAAGAAACAGAGTTGCTAAGTCAAGAATATGTTTGTTTGTGGAGGGTAAAAAATATACATATTTTTAAAACTAGAATTTCCACTATCCAGAAATAATGCCATTACATACTAATCTCTGATTAAAAAAACCAATCTTAGTTGCCAGACATGATGCCTGACTATGACAATGACAGATAATGGACCACAGGTTGATTGGTTTTAGTGTAAATATTTTGCAAAAAAAATCTACTATGTTCAAGCTATGCACAATCCTGTGGAAAACTGTGCCACAAAAGCAAAACACACAGCTAAGTTCGAGTCATTCTTACTGGTAAGGATAATTCCTTGAAACACACACTAACACTTGATAAAAGGATGTTTACAGACCTCTGAGAATTATCTAGCTGTGTAACCTCATGTTAAATAGTGTCCTGCAATTTTTACAAACATAAAGGAGAAACTACCATGTACAATAATTATGCATAATATGTTTTCGTTTCTCGAGTGGTATGAGTTAGTCCTCACAGTCACTAAACGGTATATGAACCTTCAGTTGCAAAACCTGGACTCCTGAAGAGAGGCTTCTTTTCCATAAGACATGGCCAATAATCAAGGACATAGCAGAACTTCACCTTGTTTCACAGACAGAGATAAAAAAGAGCCTCTAAGTCCCAAAAAAGAATACTGCAGAGCCTTGCAGGTCCAAGGGACTGGCAAATGTAATGCAGAAACTGAAACACATGAATAACTTAAGAAGACCAACATACAAAAGTCCAGCTCAGAGACTAATTTATTGATATACCTTTGGTATCACCTGTCTGCACATAGCTATTCTTTTGTGAGCAGAAGCAGACTCATAGAGTAAGCTAATTAACACAGTCACTGTTAGCTGCTGGTAACAGTGAAGACTGAAGAAACACATCCCATTCCCGCTTCACTGATGTTTTTTTCATTAATTAGTTAACCTCTCATTTTAATAAAGATACTCTTAGATAAAAGTTTTGATCCAAAGTTCTCCCTCATCACAGACAAGAATTCCCTGAATATTAATTCCATTCCTCAATGCATACATGCAAAAGCACATATTCATGACACCGTGTTAAATTAGGGTGTTTTTTTACCAAGTAAGAAAGCAAAATTAAAAATTGTTGGTTCAGAAGCACTGTTGACATGTGTTTTGGGATTATATTTAAGTTGGTTTTTGTTTCATTCTCTTGGTTCAATTACCAAGCATTCTTAACCCAGCATACCATACAGAATCTGAATGGCAAAATTCATAATTACAAAACATGCAAGGGGAAAAATCTGAAGTATGTTTTTGAAAGCTCAAATTTGCAGCAGCAGAGAACAAATAGGAGTAAATCCACCATTTAGGTGTCATGGATGCAAAACCCTACAACCTGTATAACAGGAATAAAGTAAGAATTTGTGAAACAGAGTAAGGCAGGTTAGACTCAAAATAGTAATTTTAGAGAGGTAAAACCACATTACTATTTGATATCCTGAAATACTGTCCTCAAACGGAATGTCAAAGTTCTCTGTGATCTTTTAGCATTGCAGGTTCACTTGCACTTCAGCATAAATGCTAAGGCAAGTTTAGATTTTGGATCTGCCCTCAGTTTATGCATTCAATTTATACACAATTGAAGCCTACTTTGCATAGAAAATGCACAGTATGCCTACATAAGATTTTAAATTCTTCTGAAGAACTCCATAAAAATGTAGTACTCTTTGGAAACTTATGTAACACTATTACTTCCTATTCAATTTCTTCTACAAGAACAAGAGTAGGCTGGTTACTACAAATCAATTCCCTATGTGCTACACCTGTAAAAATAACCCCTCAATTTTAGTTCCTAGAAGACTGTGAACAGTTGTGCAGCAGAGATTGTACAGTCTAAGCTTAGACCTTCGATTTTGCAGAGTGGTTTTGATCACTAGAAAGGAGGGAGGTAGTACAGGAGAACAAAACTCATGGCTTAAGTAAGATTAAAACTGATGTTTTAAAAAGAAATGGGAAATTAATAGACCATTTTAATCTTTTCTGAGGTACATGAGGGAACTGAATCAATTAACTGCTTGGAACAGGCTGTACTGAGCTGTTGCAAACTTTCTTGCAACAATCATTTTAAAGTAAAGGTTAAACCGTTATCCCCAAAGCATGGGTATACTTGATTCTGCCTTACAGGCTTACAATTTATGATCTCATGAAGCTCCTTCTAGCCCTAGGTTTCTTCCATTCTGTGAAAATCTTAAAAGCAGGTTTTCAATAAAGAAGCTGGAGAGACAGTCACAGGGGATATGTGACATTAAACTCTGGATGCACAAATCAGGCATATACTGTACCTGCTCCCACGACCAGTATCTTGGGCTCGCAGCTACTGACACAGTGCAGAAGAGATCTGGATCGGACATTGAAGTTGAGAAAAGCCACCACGCAGCCCAGCTTGGCGAGTCCAAACCACACATGGATGAAGTCTGGCTCGTTGCCCATCAGCAAGGCCACTGTGTCGCCCTTCTTCAGAGCCCCATAGTGTAAGAAGACCTGTGCTACCCTGTTACTTTTCCTGTCTACGTCCTGGTAGGTGTGCACTTTCCCTTCATAGATGAGAAATGGCTTATGAGGCTGCTTCTCAGCCAGCTTCACAAACTTGTCCAGGATGGTGAAAATCCTCCCTTGCAGCCGGTACGTCTCCACTCTCAGCCCATATATCAGTACTTTCAGCAGGTACCTCAGGTCTGCCCAGAAGTAGGGGAAGATGACCCTCTGGATGAGGTACATGGAGACAATTCCGGCGGCAGCGCCCGGTACCCAGGAGGGCAGCACTAGGAGCGGATAAAGATCGTCCCAGCCACTCATTTCCCTACAGCCAGGCGGCTTGACACACGAGCCGGGACGCGGGAAGCGCACAGGCAGAGTGCCGAGTCTGCAGGGAAAGCCGGCAAGGGCTGGGGCTTCTCCTGCCCTCTCCTCCTGTAGGGCAGTGCGCTACCGCCCGCGGAAGCCCGCAGCAGCTCACAATTAAAAACATACAGCAAGTCCGAAATGAGCCACGAGAAGAAGGCATAACTTCCTTAGGACACAACAAGTTGACCTACTCGCTCACATCACTCTGCTTAAGTTTCCGACACCAGCCCCCGACCCGTGCCTAACCACCTTGCCATCTGCAAAACCAATTTTTCATTATTCCCTGCGCTGCCAACCAAAAGCTTCATCTGCCTCTAAGTGCCAAGCCTGACTCACACTAAGATGTAATTTTACAAGCCTACACAGAGTGACTTTCAGACACTCTGAACTCACATATGCACACCTTCTGCCTCGCACAGTACCTCTAGATGTACTAGCGCACCCACTCCA
>JAOSLQ010036799.1:22814-49539 GCA_025629905.1 Lorius lory
ACCCCTCAGTCTCCTCTTCTCCAAGCTAAAGAGACCCAGCTCCCTCAGCTTCTCCTCATAAGGGAGATGTTCCACTCCCTTAATCAGAAACATGTTTTGTGAGGAGTTAGAATTTTATCTGGCTTTCCTTAGGTGAAAGGTTGGGCCAGTGTTTTGTGGTGTTCTTTTTTTTGTTGTTGTTGGTGTTCTTTTTTGTGCCTTCTTTTTTTGTTTGTTCTTTTTTTGTGGTTTTTTTTTTGTTTGGTTGGTTTTTTGTTGGTTTTTGTTTTATTTGGCCATTTGGTTGTTTCTTAATAAACAATAACTAAATTAAATGCTATTGTAACCTGTCCTTGAACTAACATAAAAAAACAACCGTACCATTACTTGGTTGACTAGAGTTTAGCATTGTTAACTGCTATGTAAATGTGCATAATAAATAAAGGGAAAGACTGTGAGCTATCCTTACATGTTGATTTGAAAGAAGAAGATAGAGGGAGGTTTAAAGATACTCTGGTTTGCAATGATTAGTTTTAGGAAGTGAGAAAGAAAGCTGAAGGGGAAGGGGAAGCGTTTTGCCATGTAGTGCAGATGTGGCAAGAAATTACAACAAAAGCACTCAAAGAGTCAGATCTATGTGAAGCTCTGTGTATGCTGGTGAGAGTGAAAGAAAAAGCTGCAGGTAGCAGGTAATTGATAGAGCACAAAAGGAAGATAAATACAGAATAACCTGTGAATGAGAGAGATGTATTTTAAATATACTGTGCTGTGATTTGAAAATCAGACAAGCAAGTGAGAAGGAGATTGCATTTACTAACGTGTCTAATGACTGGCACATCAAAGACATTAGTCATGATACCAGTGAAGGAAGAATTTTGTGCTCTGGATGTTACCAGTGCTGCTAATCCCAAAGAACAGAAATGGCGGGCAAGATCCTAATGTAATAACTCTGATACATTAAAGAAAAATGGTGTTTTTGTGATGTCTGAATTGTCCCTCTTTCTCCAAACTGTGCACAGAAATTATATCAATCCTCTGAACTCATTATCTAAGTTTCTTTGTAAGGTTAAGATTAATTTGCATCTTGTCATCCTCCCCTAGGGAGGAAGGAAATTTCTGTATTTCTGTAAGTTGTTTGTCAGTAATTCTCTCATTTGAATAATAATTAGTAAGCTGAGGCAGGAAATTTCATTAGACAATGAAAGAGTCACAGCATGCAGGTGAAGCAATACTGGAGCTGGATTTGATCACTGCCTGTGCCACAATTCCTCCATGATGCTAGATTAATTACTTATGCTCTCCCCAAACTGAGTGATTTAGCCAAGCTATATGCCTAACCTTAGACTTTAAGACCCTCTTGGACTCTTGATTTGGTTATTAATCAAACAACTATAGATTAAGTCATGGGGAGCCATGCTTTATACGCTATGCTAAGTGGGATGCTGAAAAATTGAACCCTTAAAACTTATCAGACACATTTGATGAATTTTTCTGAGTCAAATTCATGTTAACTAATTAATATCAGCAGCAAAGATAAAATTTTCTGCATGCATGGGTCAGTGAGTGTAACACAAACTACTTAAGTTTTAAGTAAACATGAGCTACCACATGCATTGAATAAAGCAATAGCTGTCTGGGAAAAGTGTATGTTATTATGAGATTAAAATTATTAACATAGGACACACTTGCAAGTGGTAAATTCATTCTGTGAAGGAAACTTAATTAAGGCCATTCCAAATATTAACTCTAAAAAACCTCTAAAAACTCCTATATTTTAAATGTAGTGACATTTATGTTAAGGAAGTAAAACCTCAAAAGTATAGGAAGAAATGTAACTGTTAATCAGCTTCCTGTTACATGTCATGAGCTGGAATCTGTTTTACCCCTTACATAACATAGAACTCATAACCTCATACCACAGACAAATCACTGAGCCCTAAATTATTTAGTATACTGTAATTATTCTGCTCAATTTCCCTTCAACAGAAAACATTTTGATGCCTCAGAATACGGTATGACCCAATAACGAAATATAAAGAAGTTTAATTTTCTTCTGGTGGAACTCACATGGAAGAAAAAAATCTCCTTGGAAAGCATGATTAGCTAAAACTAAAATATTTTCCCGTAACATCTCAATGTAACAAGAAAATATACACAAATTGCTGAAATTTTGTCATGCAAAAAACGTGTAATTTTGAAGTTATCATTTTGAGACATTATGCCTTTTAATATCCGGATAACACACTGTAGAGCTGTATGTATGTATATACATATTATCTGAACCTGGCTAATTAATTTCACATTTTACTCTGGTAGATTCAAGCCCATGTTCTTGATTTTGCTCCTTTCACAGCTCCTGCCTTGCTAATCGAGTACAGGAAATGGATGGCTCTGACTATTCAAAGGGACACTTATTTGACTCTTGAGGGCAGTTAATCATTTGGAGAGAAAAGTCAAAAACACCTCTTAAATAAGAGTCAGGTGAAGATCAGGTGAAGATTTGAATCTGAATGTAAATCTGTAGAAAGGATATTCTGGTGCAGTGCAAGAAAGACATGTCTTCAAAGCATGGAGAAAACATGCTTTTCAGAAAACTGAATGGAGAAAAAGTGAACTTCTTAGTATGAAGTGCCATGATTTTCACATCCTTTAAATAGGTATTCTAATGACTGCAGTTTGACTGGACTTAAGTTAAGGGTGATTTGAAAGTAACTAAACATATGGGCAGTGCATGCCATGACTTTTTGTTATTCTTATAATTGTTGTTCTAGACTACTAATGCAGCCTGTAATATCCCCATTAATTTTTTAAGACATGTCAAATAATAAAAATTACTTCTACGTAATCTTATCTTGACTTGGAATACTGTAACATAGGAGTATAACAGAAAGTCTTCCAATGATCACCAGGGAAGTTCTCTGGCATGCTGGCCTGTGCCAGAACAACGTGGATACCTCAAGCAAAACTGCAACAATGAGTAAATACAACAAACTGGTTCTAAGATATCATCTCTGAGCTAGACATTTCAATTCTGTTTGGGTATGTGCTAGGGGGACAAAAGTTAATTTTAAAATAATTTTTTAAAAGTCTTTCTAATCAGTGTGTTTTGAATAGCTACCAGTTGGAAGTGTTTAGTCTTTTTATTATCCTGTTGAATTTCTAGGTGAAAGGGCTGTTGGAATCATCCTTCAAAGGATTAGAACAGGGTGTTTTCCTTCTGTGCCTTCAGGCATGCCTAAGATAGTTTTCAACTTGCCTCTGTTTTCTGAGCTTTCATGTTTCCATTACAGAAACAGTATGCCAGAGAACATCTGTCCCTTACTTGTGCTTTCCTTCCTTTGTACTTTGATTACATTAGAAATTTTACCTGATGACTCTGAAGATATTATTATCAGTGTTGGCTGATACAACAGTTTGTCAACTGCAGCCTCTTATTCCTAGCAGTTCTTCCCTTTACTTGTACTCCCATTTCAGAATCTTTCCCTATGTTTTAAAAAATCCTGTCTTCTATATGGAACACCATTTTGAGAAATCCTTTGTCATCTGGTATAATTGGGCTATGCTAAAATACTGATTTAAATTCAGTAGCAAAACTTTTTGCTCGTTTTCTTAGTTTTCTCCTCACGTGCTACTTTTCCGTTTTATGGAAATAAAGAGGGAAACAAATCTCTTGAATGCCTAAAACCGAAATTAGAATGGATGAGGGAGAAAATTATTTCAGATGCTTGACAGTTACAGGTACTGGTATTTCTCTGCACGTGTTTGGGCCTTTTCTTCTGAATCGTAAAACCACAGTCATTTTGTGGTACAAGAGACTCATTCCTCAAGCATATTCTACCTACACTCAGGCTAGTGTGATTGTAAAGCAAAATACTGTTTTATTATGTCTCCTGTATCAAGTTGGTGTGGGTTTTTTTACAGCTAAGAACAGTTTCTGGCACACATGAATTTCAGGTTTGCTTGAAGCAAGGTTTTGTATGCTCTTTGTGCTCCTGTTTCTTCTTGGTATTCTTCTTTGCCTTTTCACAAGGCAGCTTACTCTGAGAGATGACTGAAAACTCCCACTTTGTGTTACTGTGGCTCCGTTTCACATAGTGTCACCAAGCAATAACAGCAGCTCAATATGCTGGGACAAGCCAGGTGCTGAGCATGCCCACAATACAGGCAGCAGTACCCTCCTTGAGCAGAAGGCAGTTCTGCTGCACCTCAACACACAGGGGGTCTGGAGTACTCTAACACAGGGGCTGTCAGCAGTTGACAGAAGGCCAGGGGACTGAATCAGGCGCAAGGTCCAGACTGAGCCCAGATAGGAAATGATGCCAGAGGTAGGACTAGAAACAAAGATACAGCAAGACCCATCCACAGAACTGAGATGGCATAGTTCAGGTATGAGTGACTGTCCAGACCTCAGCTTAAATAGAGCTCTTGGGGCCTTGTGGTGAAGTTGAGCCAATCCCAGGGGACTGTTGGTCAGGGCTATTAGGGCCAATTAATGGCACCTGCTTGTCATGGCACTGTCTGGGACTTGATTTTCACAGATTCTAAGAAGATGCAATGCCCTCTGACTCCAGCTTGAACCTCAAATCTTTAGCAGTTTTCTGAAAAGCATTTCCAGAAAAAAAAAAATAAAAAATGTCATGTATGTTCGTTCAGGTAACTTGTCATATGACATGTAGATTACATCTGTCATATTCAGCCACTGTAACTGATAAACCTCATAAAATTAATGAGGAAGAAGTGACTCAAACAGATATTTTAATGTCATTAATTTGCATTTATTTGATATAGTCAGTTACGTGCACAGAAAATATTTTTTGTGTGTGTCATTTTATGATATTTCTAAGCTGTAAGATGAACATTTCAGACAAATTAGCCATCTTCTTAGTTTCTAACTGCCTGGGGTGTGTCTGTGTTATTAAGCGGTTATCTTAAAAATGAGGAGGTAAAAATGTAGGTATCTTCAAATGCTAGCCTGGTAACAAAAGAAAAAAGGAAACTGGTAATAAGGCAAGTATAGACACTTATAAAAAATCAGCATTATGGGAGCAAATAATTATGCTTTGTTTCTGAAAGGGATTTTCTTGCCAAAACCTTCAGCTGGATGCAGTTTAATGACTTTTTATATCTATATGAATGATCTTGTTGCAAAATGTAGCTTCCACGCCAGGGTGTTGGAAAAGTAATTTTCAAGGATACGTCTGTGTGCAGTGGCCAATTTATTTTTTTTTTAACTACTTACTGTAACGAACATTTGTAACCTGCATTGTGCACTAGTCCATTAATGACTTAACAAATGTCCTGTTGGCTAATCACAGCTTCAGAGTCCTGTCTCAACAGTGTTAACAATCCCCTTATAGTGTGAGTATTAGTGGTCAGTGAAGTACTAATACAGGCTAAGGTAATACCATTTTGTGTTGGCATGCCATCCACACAGGTGCCACTATACTGACAGCACTGAAAATCACTTTAACATGTGTTAGTCACCTCCAGTTACGACTGAAAGCAAAAGGAATTCTGGAAGCTTTCAGAGCATCAGCTGACCATTCAAAGATGTACGGAGGTGACCAGCCAACATGGTCTGACTGGAGTAATTTGTGGTTAGTATGTTTTCCTACATTTCCATCTGTCTGTAAGCCATGATATCTGAAAAACAGCAGCATGGGGAAATGAGCATAAGAGTTGCTTTTGCAATTGATACAGAATGCCAAGGCAGGAGTTCGTAGAATAGTATTCATGTGTGGAATAAGCCAAGCAGAAAATTGCCTAACAGAAGGAAGAAAAAGCAGGGAAGAGCAGTTTCACATTTATAATAGCAGTCTGCCTAGACAGCACAGGCTCAGGCATGGCAATAAATCACTCCCCTCATGCACTCTCTTTTTCAAGTAGCTTAGCGAAGATCTCTCATGCTGGTAAACAGCAAGGATGGGTTTGTGTTTTTGTGTTTGTTTTTTTTTTTACCTTAGACTACTTCTGACAGCCAGGGGTGAGAAATGAGGTAGATGGACATGGAGGACTGGGCAATAGGAGCATAGAGAGTCCAAGGACATGCTGTACACATTACCTTGTCCCCTTTCTGTCCTCTGTCCCTCAGCACTACATTGCCTTCCAAAGGCTTGATCAGTCAAAACTGCTAAATACTGCTGTATGTGTAGAAAAGCCATTTGATAGGTCTGGCAGAAACTAATTAAGAGCTGTTGCTACACAATACCTTTTTCCATTCTGCCTATCAACAGGCGGACTCCAAATACACATTTACTGTCTCTAACATTCCAAAGCAGAATATCCCACATATCACCATCTCTTTCAGCACTCTCACAAACCTACTGTAAGGCTGCAGAAGTAACTCTGTCTCTGAAATCCTGTAATAGTTTTGTCATATTCTTGTTCCTCTCTTTTCTGAAAAGAAGGCTCAGGCCTCAAGACACACTGTAGAATGTTTAGGGGCTTTTACAATGGAAGTGGTACTTGTGTTAAGATTATTTAACTCTGTTCATTTTTACTGTGTCTTTGTTGATGTCAAGTATTTCTCATTTTGGGAGGAAGGTGGCTGAGACTCCTAGTTTATTGATACTGATATTTTTCCTTTTTATTATTTTTTTATTTTCCTGATTCTCTCATTGAGGTAAGTAGATCAGTCCTATGGCTTTAGCTTTCTTATTTTGTGTCCTGAAGTAAAAGTACAGGGAATTCTGGATAAGGAATCTCTGTACTCTAACTCACATTAAATGCATATATATTGTTAGTATTTATGTGGCAGTGTAGATGTATGCTTAACAGAAAGAAAAAGGTATGTAAAAAAATAAGTATACATAAAGAGTAAGAATAGGTGAAAGTTTTATATTATTTAATTTGTATCATTAAATAATATGGGTTTATTGGGTTTTTTTGTTGTTTGGTTGGGGTTTTTTTTAATATACGGAGTTTTGGACTGTTAATTCTTGCATTCCATGTCTTATTTAAAGTTCAGTTGTGGATTGTAGCATGTTACGTGTTTTAGAACAAGAAGCAGCCTACATTGGAGATTATTTTACAAATCTAGATTTCTTCAGTGCTTTTACTTCAAGAGCTACAACTGTCATCATCTGGGTATGAATGAGCTCTAAGATGCAGGCAGTATGAAAGGCAGTACCAGTATCTGTTATGAAATGGGCTCCTAAGTTCATGTGGCCATTCTTGTTATGATAATTTTCAAGACAAATATTGAAATTCATTTGATTATTTTGCAAGAATTTCTTAAATTGGTACCGGCTGGTTTCAGAAAGCCACTGTTTTGGGGAAATTTTGTAATTCCTATGTGAAGGATAAATGCATATGTCAGTATACCTGTGTAGTAAAAGGTAATAGATTTCTGTTATTAAAAAAGCTACCAGTTACTTATAAACACTTTTCTTCACTCATAGCTTCAAATTACAGGGTGATCTAGTTTAAAGGCAACTGTATACGTAGTTATTTACAGTACAGCATGCCAACATTATTCAATTTAGATACATTCCTTGAAAAATTTTGAAAGAAATCTTTGGTGAGTTATATTAAATTTGATAAAATTCAAGCAAATGTCTGCATGTTAAAGCAAACATTAAAGCAAGCATTATTTAATAGTGAATGCACTGTGATACTTAAAATATTGTATTTTTTTTTTTTATTTTTGAGAGATAGGTTATTTAAGTTCAGATCCAAAAAAACATAGAAAATTTAAAACACACTTAATATATTCTGTAAGCACCTTCCCTCATTCTTGACTCAAGGCTTCTCAGAATTTTAATTTATCTGTAGGACCCCTGAAGATATTATGAATAGTTTTCTTGAATAGAAGGCACAGTAATATTAAGCAATGTCAGACAGTAGTAAACTGAAAGCTTTTTCGTCATGCCTATTTAGGATTAATCTATATTTTCTGCAATTAAGGAAAGATGATCCCTCATGTTGGGACTTCTATTTCTCTCTTTTGTCCAATTTCAGTATGATCTTTAGGTACCAAACTCTGGTCTTCATGTTGCTTTATTGCATGAGGACTCATCAAGAGATCAGAATACTTGGGTGGAAAATTGCTCACCTCTACCTCTCTGCTGTGTGTGAAGGATATTGCATATTTTAAGCATCTGTGATTTTCCTTCGGTGTTGACTGTCAAAGTTTAATCATGATGGATGTGGTAAAATGTGCCTTATTTCTATATTTCAAAACAGCAAGGTTCTGGTGTGGATTTTTTTTTTTTTTTTTACTGAATACAAAGAAACCTTTAAGATTTTTTTCCCTTCTCAATATATAAGTGCAATTTGTGTTTTCTTTTAAGCATGTAAAATGATCTGTGTTTGTCTTGCTGTTGATCTAAAGCAAGGTATTTTGTTTAACATACCAGGAGTTACAGAATTCTGTCATTTGATTTCTGTAAATGTTTTTTTAATTAAAACCCATATTTGTAGAAAATGTTGGAAGATATCAAACTTGTTTGATATATAAGAATTTTATAGTTAATCTTGTCCTATCAGGGAAAACAAACAAGTGCTGTTAAGCCTAACACTATGAATGCCATACAGAATTAGCCATGCCACATAAAACCGTTGCGATATTTTAAAAACAGCATGTATATTGTGAAGTAGAATGCCATGCAACACTTTCATTGCCCCTGAACTTTTAATAACATTAGCCTGGTTTCTGACAGTTAGTCTAGCTGCCTGCCTGAGGCTTGGAGTTCCTGCACTGCCTAATGTGTAGAAACATTCTGCGCAGGGTAAAAACTTCCCAGGTTTCTGGGTGTATGAGGTTTCCAGGTTCCTGTGCTTTGCTGTCAAGACTGCAAAGATTTATGGCTGGATATTGAGAAACTACCTTTGTTTCTTCCAAAAGAGGCAGTGGGAGGATTGTTTATTCTTTATAACAACTTCCCTCCCTTATGTATTTTCTACTTTAGTTGGTCTGCCAGGGAGTATTTTGAATATTTATCTTGCTTTCTAACTAAAAACATATATTCATAGGTAGGGATAGTTCTTGAACAAGTTAAATTGTGTACAGGAACAATAGAGTGAGGAATTTGTGGTGCTGCACAGATAAAATCATTCTCTGGAGACTGCAGGACTGTTAACATGCATGTCCCCAGCATGAGTAGGGGACTGGATGGTAGGAGATGTATGCAGCTGCTGTGTGGAACAGACTGCAGAATCTGATCAGTACTCGTGTTACATGATAAAAGATGATTAGTGGCAATAACAGGCTCTAAATCTCAAAAGTATAAATCTCAAAATTTTCTTGACAAAAATGACAAAAGGCATGTCTTTGCCAAGTAGTCTCCTTACATAGGAATCATAGATATCTTTTGTATTCTTACTGATACAGAAGCTTAACACAAGGCAACATCAACCCTTTACAAGCTTTATCACTTGTATTATGTACATTTCTGTGTATTCATATAGAAACACATTTTCTTCTGAACGTTTTTCTAGAGGTGAATTTTTCTGCTTCTGGTATGGCAGAAGCATGTATCACCTACTTCCTTCAGATCTTAAAAAAGGCATCATTATTAGGAAATAAAGGTCTGCTCTCTTTGCAGCTAAAAGGATTCCTGATTTTGAATAAAGAAATTGGTGCCCTCTATAGAATCATAGAATAGTTAGGGTTGGAAAGGACCTTAATATCATCTAGTTCCAACCCCCTTGCCATGGGCAATATTTATCACTGAAGTCACTAATGTATTAAAGATTTTTTTGTCTTTTATAGGACTTTTTTCCTGTTGACAGAAACATTCTGGTCTGCATATGAAATATTCCCTCTCTCAATTTCTTTTTATTCTGTAGGTCACTTGCTTCATCTTTCTGTGACATAAGTGAATAAAATATGTATTTAAAAACTTTTCTGTGTTAAAAAAATAAATTTATTCTTATAATGTTGATTTGACTCTGGTTTAAACTCTGAATTTCAGCTGTTTTGTAATTTGTTTAAGGTTGTTGTACAGTCCCTGGTGGAATTCTTTAAAACAGTAAGTTTCTTAGGTAATATCATTTTCTAAATTGAATGCATGTCTTCTTCCAAAACAAAAGTAAAGTCATTCATACAGGAATTTGAAATACCAGATGAAGACATGTTAGTGATACTGCTTTGAACTGGATGTTTGCTGATAGGAGATAGAAACAACACAACAAACCCGGCAAGATATTGAAGTCTGCTATGGTCATGGAAAGTACCTAAAGAGAAAAAAGAACATGAAGGAAAGGTTAACACTGGGAGAGATCACACTAAAGGCTTTGAACTGTGGCACAGATGAAAGTGTATGGAAAAATACCTGACCCTGCCATCTGTTTCTGTTCTTACTACAATAACCTTACAAATCTTGAATTTTGGCAGGTCATCTAGACCTTATTGCTGCATACAGAGGAGAGTACTTTTAGTCCTGAGGTAAAACTCCTCCTGGTTTTGAAAAATACAAAGCATGGGGTGGGGAGGTACCCCAGAAGTCAGCTAGTACATCTTCACTTTAAAAGGATTTCAACTGTAAATAAAATATTTGTGATATTTATCTCACCAACAGATCTGGTTGACAGGTACAATATATGTGGCTAATCCTTGTGCTCCTGTGAAGTTAATAAAGCTACATGATCATGAATGCCCATCATGTCACAGTATGAGTCACAGTGAGTCTGTAACAAGCTATTGGTGATAACATGGCCAGAGGCACATCTGAGCTGAAAGTTCACAGGCTTTCAGAAAGCTTCCAAGAGCATATACTTTACAGCCTCCTCAGCAGTCTGTCAGTTTCTATTAGTGCACAAAAATGTGTCATAATACCCAGCTGCCTTGTTCTCTTACCTTGAAAGACGTGTTTGGTTCAGTGTTACGTCATGGAGAATTCTTCACCCAGAGATACATTCTATGCTGCTGCTGTGCTGCTCGTGGAAGTGGGTGCTCATACTCTGGCTTTGCAAGGCCAGGGGAGAATGAAGGGACACCCATGTGAAAATGAAGTAGTTTTCAAGAGGACTACTTTGCTGTTCTGTGGTTATCTCATGTAGGTACAAATAAGAGCACTCAGGTTTGAAAACTTTATAATTAGTAGGAAGAGACAGGCACTTTCAGGGGCAGCTTGCATGTCTGATTAAGTTGGTGTGTACTATGTACTATTGCTGCTAGAGGTCATTAAGTTACCTCTTAGGATTTTTGTTTGTATCTTTGTGGATGAATACAAGCATAGCTGAATTCTCCTTTCTGTACTCTGAACTGTTCCGGAAGCAGTGTAACCATGTTAACCTTGCAGAAAGAACAAGCTTACACACAGATCAAAATTTCTTGGCTGCTGTGCTTTGTACCCAGAGTAACTTCAATGGCCAGGTGGAGAATGAACAGGCTTGGTCTATTTCTGCCTACTTTGGAAGACACGTCCTTTGATTAATCATTCTAACCAGTAAATCCTCCTCTTCAAAAAGTTACTGATTAGTTATTTTACTTTTTGTGCAAGGTGCAATCCAGTCCTTCTTGCATTTAGTTCTTTACGTGTTTTCCATCCACCAGTTTATTAAGACTATTTAGCAGTCCACTTTTACTGGCAGCTAAAATAGAGTACTGGTAGCTTTAACATTGACAGGCATTTATTAGTGTATCTTTTGTTCGTTAAACCAGAGATTAAATCACAATTTTGAACTTAACTAGAAGCAAGAGAGGTGTTGTTTCTTTTCTAGGGCCCTTGAAATTAAGGATAATCACTTTTAGATGGAGTGAGGTGGGACATAATTTGCTGCCTGTAAATATGTGCAGATGAACAAGCTACTGACTTTTAACTGTGCAGCCAGAGATAGAATTGTTGTCTTGTGCTTTTTATTATTTTAATTTTTTCCAAAGAATTAATGTTGGGTAGGAACTGAATGTAGGGAGCAAAAAGGGTGTGGAAAAAAGGAGAAGGTAACAGGCAGATAAGTGTTCTGTAGTGTATCTCCGTAGTAAGAATAAAGCCTGATAGGTGACTAGACATTTCTGAGCTTCTGGGAGCTCTCTAATATGCTTATTAACAGAAAATAATTATATCAAAGCAGTTTTTAAAATTAACAGTGTTGTGATCTGCATCGAGAGTGTTGCCAGCAAACCAAGGGAGGTGATCCTTCTCTCCTCAATACTCCAATCCAATCCTGGGCTCCCCAATGCAGGGAGATATGGGAATACTGGAGAGAGTTCTGTAAATATGAAGATCATTGTAGGACTGGAGTTTCTATTGCATGAGGAAAGGCTGAGTGAACTGTTTAGTCTGGAGAAGGAAAGGCTATGGGCAATCTCAACACTGTACAAATACCTAAAGGCAGGGTGTAAAGAATATGGTGGCAGGGTATTCCCAGTGGTGACCAGTGACAGGGCAAGAGGCAGTGTACACAAACTTAAACACAAGAAGTTCCTTCTGAACATTAGGAAAAAGTTTTAACAGCAGGAAAATGTTTTTATTGTGAGGGTGACTGAGCACAGCTGCAGGTTGCCCAGATAGGTGTGGAGTTTTCCTCCTTGGAGATATTCAAAAGCCATCTGGGCAGCTGGCTCTAGCCATCTCTGCTGGAGTAGAAAGCGTGGACCAGAAGACCTCCAAAGGTCTACTTCCAACTTTAACCATTCTGTGATTAGAAATCATACTGCTGTTTTGTAGAATTCTGTGCATTGAAACACTAGAGAAGTAAGCAAGTACCAGAAATGTTCAGAAATGCTACCATCTTGTGGTACCTAAAATGATCGAATATGCTGATGGCACTCTTAGAGTCAACTCTTTAGTCACATAATATATAATTACATGTATTGTCTACATGCCTCCTAAAAAAACCCTTTCAAATTATTTTTGTGATTCTGTACTACTAATATAATTTATTTCAGTAGATTACATTGTTTTGATTTTGAAATTAAATGTCTTTTAATTTCTTTGCAACAAATTATTAAAAAATATCATAAACAATCTATGGCTTAATGGCATAGAAGAGATTTGTTTATGAAACCAAAGGCTGTTCTGAATGGTTCTACGTCCTTCAAAAGGACCATCAAAGCAAAACAGCTGTGGAGAGCCTACAGTTGATGTGCTCCTTTAAAGGTTATACAATATTATGAATGTAGGGACTTCATAGCAGCTCATGTCTTCTATAATGCTTGCTAAAGTCTCTGTCCCCATTGATTTTATACATCCACTAGTATGCCTTGGTGTCATGGCATCTAACATTTCTAAGTATCACTTCCTCTGGCACTAGGTATTATGCCTTTACCTTCTCATATTATCAGTCTCAGTCCCTGGAAATATTTTCTTTATTCCATTAGAGAAAATACATTAAAAATTTCTTTTTTTTTAAATGAATACATTTTAATAAAATTTTTAAATTAATACATTAAAAATGTATTTTACAAAAAATGCATGAAGTTTTGGATTCTTCATTATAATGTGTAGAAAATTAAGCCTATGGCTTCTAATATTACAGCTAAATCTGTTTTATAGTTAATAAAAAATTACTGTGCTGGCAATTTTTTCACTTGGTGTATTGTGCAGCATTTTTTATTGAAAGCAGTATGCTATATTATGCAGCCTTTATAATTTAAGTACATTATTGTTATATTTGCACAGCTGTGTTATGTAGCTTCATAAACACAAAATCATGCCTACTTTCTAAAAATGACTGTCACCTGTAGACCTTGAAGTATTTTTCTTGAGATTAGTAAATGATGGTGGTGCATTTATGTGAATAATGATTGTGAGTTTATATGAATAATGTTATTGTTGTTTTAAAATCAGGCTATGAATAAGTCATAGGGCTTCGAGTGTCTCTCTGTGAAGTATTTATTTAATACACTGAGTGAATACTTCCAGTTTTATTTTATGCTCATGGTCACTTCTATTGTGTAATTATTTTTTCCTGCATAACATCATAAAAAAGAAATAATTCAAGTAAATGCAATATTCTATTTTAGTCTATATAACTGAAAATATGATGCAATTGCTGAATAAAACAGATCATACAATTTTACTACAGAATGTCTTCAATGAAACAGAATAATCTGATACACAAGTGCAATGAAATCAAAATCCAGATGCAGCTGTTATTTCTTATTAATTTCTCTATCAAAGCCGCATACAAGCTTGCAAGTTTCTGTTTCATTTTCTTTAATTTTCATAAGTGCAGCTGATCACAAAACCTGTAGTTTAGGGGCATTTGGTGATGCTCTGGAGATATGGCTGATTTTATGTTACTGGCTCTCCTCTGATTTCCAACTGCTAAACTTCATTTACAACATTAAAACAAAAATGTTAAACGCCTTCCTGTATTATTTTTCTATGTAGGCAGCTGCTGTACAGCACTTGCTCAAACGCCAGTTCATGGACTAGTTGTCCGCACACACTAGTCAGTGCTGGAGAGGCAGAAGAAATAATTTAATTTAAAATGTGGCTCACATTAAGGGAACGTATAAAACAGACTTCTAGAACACTGTTATCACTTGTATGATGTTTTCAATGTACCCAATATTTTCTTTCAGTTCCATCCTGAAACAGGCCACATCTATAACATGCCTGATTTCCTCTTCGCGCTGCTACTCCATTTCCACAACTTCCAGATCATTTAGTCTTTGGCTTCTGAGCTGGGACTGCTAATAAGTTTGCCAGTTAATTCTCTCTTTTGGCAGCATTTATGATAGGAACCACACTTAGACCACCAAGTCATTTCACACAGGCACTGAATGGCTGCCAGATGGCAATAATGTTAAATCATAGCTAAGTGGGATTGCTTCAAACAACTAGCATGAATTTCTCTTGGTAATTATTTAGAAAGTTGATAAGATTAAAAGTTTAATAAGGGAATTAAATATTTTAAATGTGCATTATGAATACAGATTTCTGAGATTTCTTTCTTTAGATGACCCGCTGATGTTATTCTAATAAAGTCAGATTTTTCTGACTTTAGGAAATAGGAATTTTGGAAAACACAAAACAAAACAACAACAAAACCTAAATAGAAACAAACAGACAAACAAATAGAACCACCCAACACTATCCCTTCCACCCCCCCACCCCCCAAAAAAAAATCCCAAACCAACAAAGAACAATGTAACCAAACAAAAAAAAAAAAACAACAACAAAGAAACCCCACAGATATTGCAAAACTGAAATAATTACCTTGCTGTTCTTAGAAGCCTCTTCCTAATGTCTTTCTGCAAAGAAAAAGTTAAGTTAGGGAAATTCAAGCGAAGACACTAGTATTTCAGAGCCTCAGAAATCTCTGGTTCTTCACACCATTATCCCTGGGCCTCAGCTCTTCTAGACTCAAGTCAGAGAGGTTGAGAAGAACAACTATTAGTCTATATAGTTTTCACAAAACCATTCAACAGTGGTGCAAGTCGTATTAGAAAGACGCTACATATGGGCTGCTGAAAAAATTTCAAGACTGATATTATCTTAAGTACAACTTCGTGTGAGAATTTTTTATTTTTGTCATTCTCGATTAGGATGGGCTCTTTCTCAAGACGCATACTTTTTTCAGAAGTGACTTCATTTTCTGGCCACTCAGAAAGCTGTGAGTTGAACATTCATCCTATTACCCTACCATAAGATATTTTTTAAAGAAACAACATGGACTTGATAATTTTGATTTTTTAATAAGATTGGTTTAATCTCCTTTGATAAGTGTTTATATGTGTAAGTGGTCATTAGCTAGTACTGCTAGTATCTTTGGTAGCAGGCTCCCTTCAATTAGCTAAAAAAAGCTTGAGTCAGAGAATGTATAAACGCAAACAGGTTTAATGAGGTCCACTTCTATATCACCTAAAGCTCCATACTGATTTTCTTCATCTAATGGAACCATAAAGACAAGTCTGTTCCAAAGGTTTTTCACTGCTGTCCTGATGCCACTTAGGTAGTATAACCTATGCTAACTTCATCTCAAGATAAATTTACTTAGTATAGTGGCCTATTAGTAAAAAACTAGCTTTCCTCAGTTCTTTAAACTCTCTTAAAAATTACACTTATCTCTAAATGTATACATTCTTTTCACTCACTTCCTCTCCATTTTCACTCTGTTTCATTTCCATGTTGTTCTCAACCAAATTTTTGCCTTTCAGACAATTTATCAATATTTAGGGAGAGGCAAAACTGCTGAATACCTGTCAGCATCTCCTAACAGCAGAAAACTAACTGCTGCAAAATTTCAGAAGCTGTAATGTGGGGCCCTTACCTGCTCTTTGCAGTGCATGCTCTCCTGTGCTGTTGCAGAAGGTCTCCCTGTGGGGAACACTCAAGGAGTATAATGCTTGCACACTTAAGATTAATGTTTAAAAGGGATTGTATCCCAGTTCTGCTTTTATACTCCAAACCATGTGGGTACATTTTTATTCTAAAATTATGAGATCTTCACTGTAGAGTATCTTACTATCTGTTGCAAAGAACTGGATATTTCTTTGAAGCTTTGTCAGTAACAGTGAATTATAATCACTTCAAAAACAATCATATTAGGAAAAGGTTTTAAATTGATCGCTTCATCCTTTTATAAAAGGATGCTAATCCTTTATGAAAGGGGACTAATCCTTTATAAAAGGACGCTAAGTTAAGTGTAATATTACCCATGTATGTCTACTTAGTCTTCTATTGGCTAGTTACAGATTAAGAGCTTTGAAACAAAGTCCAACTTCACCAAGTTGTAAAACACATCTAGGGTTTTTAGATATGTATGAATCCTTAAAGCAAAATATAAGTTTAATTCATCATATATTTGTTAACTTCATAATAATAAAAGCAACAGTAGTTCAGACTAGTAATACTTCTTATGTTTCAAGTCTCAAAACTGTTTGTAAATTGCTTCCTGCATTCCATGATTGTAGAGACCAATTTTCAGGTCAGACAGAAGTTAAATACAAGTAGGAGGCAACTGATTGACTTACTGTAATTCTCACAAAGTGTGGTTGGGCATAACTTGGAAGGAGATCCACAACATGCTTATGAATTCTTTCTCTGTTAAAAGGCTGGGCAGATTTAAGCACAATAGCTGCCATCCCTGTTCTTCCCTCATAGTCTAAAAAAGTTTGAAAAATAGTATGACAAGAGTTTTTGTGAGTCTTGTATAACATTTGGAGGGATTTAGTATTGGTTAAAGCAAATATTTTGATAGAGTGAAATATCAGCCCTATCCCCTCAGACATCATTGAATGTAAGATACACCTTACTTCGTATTGGAAGACTTAAGGTCTTTTAGTGTTTCTATTCAATGAAAAAAATGACATGAACCTCTTTTTATTAGGAATTCTGAATGGCTGGCAGCTTGCTGTTAGGTTTTCTTCCTACCTTGCTCAATCTTGCAAACATCTTTCAAACATAGTGGCCTAATGAAGTCAGAGTGATCATTAGTTCAATAAAAAGCTCAAAGCATTTCCACAAACATTAATGCAAAAGATGTACATAGACATGTATGAGACTTTACTTGGTCTGTAGAAAGCCAAAGGGCTGTTGTCTACTGTGTAAGCAGTGCTGAGTGTTTTCTGCTCTATTCCACAGACAGATTAGGGACAAACAGGGAGGTGCTTCTTAGCAAATTACAAGCAGCAAATTATGTCTGATGGGGAAACAAACAAAACACTTTTTAAGAGATGTAACAAACATAGTTTCTGCTTTTTCTTTGTTCTCCTTTCACGAACACGTTATGGAGGAGTTTCTTCTCTGAGGCTTCACTATTTCCAGTACAACCAGAAAATGAGGCACCGTGAGTAACTTGCACAACTACAATATCAGGTTTACCTACAGGCCAGGAAAAGGGATCCCCCCCCACCCACCACACCCATATTTTTAAGCTGTTTCAAGCATGAAGTATCACATTAAAAATGTTTTGGAAAAACACATATGTTTTACTCATCTTATAGGTACAATTCTGTAACTATTTCCTGACTGGCAGAAATAGGTATGTGGAAGAGTATTCTGGTTTCGGCTGGTGTAGATTTCATTATCTTTCTTGTAGCTGTGTTTTGGCTTTAGTTGGAGAACAATGCTAATAACACACTAATCTTCTAGTTGTTGCTAAGTAGCACTTACCCTGATAAAGGACTTTTCAGTCTCTCATGCTCTGCCAATGAGGAGGGACACAAGAAGGTGGGAGAGAGTAGAGACAGGACACCTTACCCAAACTAACCAAACGGGTATTCCATACCGCAGCACATCATGCCCAGTATATAAACTGGGGGGAGTTGCGTGGAAGGGACAAATCGCTCCTCAGGGATGGGTTGGGTATTGGTCAGTGGGAGGTGAGTAATTGTATTGTACAGCACTTGCATTTATTTGGTCTGTGGGCTTTTTTCCTTTTTCCCTTTTACTTTTACATTTCTCTCCTTGTTATTCTCATTATTATTATTACTGTTAGTTGTATTAGTAGTAGTATATTGTACTTCAGTTATTAAACTGTTCTTATCTGAACTCGCAGGGTTTACATTCTTTTGATTCTCTTCCCCATCTTTCCAGGGGAGAAGGGAAGAGAAGGCGAGCAAGTGTTGGTACTTGAGTTGCTGGTACTGAGTTACTAGCTGGGTTTAAACCGCAACAAAGAGGGAACATAATTCTGCTTCCTTCTATTCTGAAAAGCTAGGCCTTAGGGAAGAGCTTTTTGTGGTATGGTGTACATACTTACCCTGAAAAATCATTTGCCCAAAGGAAATTTTGTCATTTGAAAAGGGTGCTGGTAGTCAAACAACACATGTGGGGGCAAAATATAGTGCTTAATGTCTCATGAAACAGGGCATTCTATCAATTTCACTGAGAAACCAAGAAAGAAGCAAGCTCTTTTCAAGGAAAAAAAAAATAAAAGTTTTATATAGATATTCACAGCAAATAATATATTATCAGAAATAATTAATAATTGGTACTTTAGTTTCCAATGCTACCACCAGAATATATTATAGTATGAAAAAACTCACAATGATTGTTGCTTTGATGATAAATAGTACTATGTGTCATTAAGACCTGACATTAGCATGAGAAGTGCTAGGTCTTGCTGTACAAGAGCCTTTTTTGCCTTCTGGAATTTTATCTCAATGACAGTTAAATCTACACACAGAACTAGTGATGTTAAAGACCTTTTTCCCAGAACCGTTAATGGTGACACACATTCATTCATACTTCTGTAGAGAGACACTCAGACATTTAATGTGACTTTAGTAAAATGTAGTGCTCCATCTTTTATGGGAGTCAGTTTTCAGGATTTTTTTCTAAGACAGTCTCAGCTGTCACTGAAAAAATCCTATTTTCAGCCTGGAAGCTTCAGTTCTGAGTAAGAATATTCCATTCTGAGTGAGAGTTTGAAGATTCTATGCACCTCTAGGCACTAAATAGTTAAAATCGTTTTGGTCACTAGATGTAAAAATAAGAAAAATATTATCCAGATTTTTAAGTGGCACTGTTATTCATCAGAACTAAAATTTTGATATTAGAAAGCATTTGTAAACATCTCAAAACACAGTAAATGCAGGAAGTACTGTAAGAAATATGATTTGTTCAGGAATGTGAACAAGTTTTTTCAGGTGAAAATAAAAACATTCTGAGCCCAGAATATTGATTATGCTATTGGCTGTATTATAAATATTTGGATATGTTATTGGGTATATTAGCAATAGATCCCTATTTGTATCTATTGATAATAATTTTTTTCCTGTGTTAATTTCTAAGTGTATGTCAAGAATCCGGTGCTCTCAAATCAGTTATCTATGCCACAAAATATCACCATCTAAATTGAGGTATCTGTTAGTTAATAGGTAATATTTTTCCTTACCTGTGGGTGCTTCCTTATACCTTCCATTTTCATCCTTCACAAGTTCTTGTTTCCAGACATCATATTTCAGTAACTCAAAAGAATGTAGAAACTAAATAAAAAAAAGTGCATGTGCATACTTGAAAACCTCACTGTCTTACTTTCTAGCTGTTTTGATAAAAATTCCTTTCAATTAATGGATAATATTCTATTGACTTTGGAAGTTTTGGAACAGCCTGAAATATACTGAGTTTTCTGAGAACCAGTTGCCAGAAGTGTTCATATCATGGTAAGCAACACTAAGTATACATATATACAGATGAAATGTTTGTCTCCTTTATCAGCAAAAAGAGATCCATTGGTTTGGAGGTTCAAATCATTTATATGAAATAAAGTGAAGCAGTGCTTTTGATCAGTTTGTCAATTTTGCTTTAAAACTACCACCCATTTCTAGGTAGAGGCTTAATATTATTAAAATATAACTCAAGAAGATTGTCTGAGAAAAAAATCCAAATTAAATTTACAGACATCTCAGAAATTACTCCAGCCAGATCCAAATGGAAACTTATAGCTCAGTTGTTTGATTTAGGCTTTCCTGCCTTCATTTGCTGTCCACATCATTAAGATTGCTAAAAGATCAAAGGCATTGAAGAGTTGTTATTATGGCTGTAGGGAAGGCATCTCAAATTAAAAGCAGAAGTCATTAATCTGGTTTTGATGTTAACTGGTCTGAATATTTAGTATAATTTGAACATATTTTATTGTAGTAAATGTTCATGATTCACAAGCAGTCTTGTCAAACAGAAGCATTTGAGACTGCCAAGCCATTTTTGTGCATGGAAGATGTGTATCTCTGCTAAGAGTTTCAATAGTAGTCATATACATAAATTTTGTAGCTCCAATATCTGGAGCTATTTTTTCTACTTTATTTGCTTAGAATTTTGATTTTTTCTTCTGTTAGTTTGCTTTGCTTATCTTATTTCAGAGAGGAAAGTGTGATACTGGTTTTAATGAGTGAAGATTCAGTCAAAGACTAAATTTGTCTAAGTTTGCTGAGGAACGGATATCTCCTGATTTATACCAAGTCAAATCAAAACTAATTTCTGCCTCATCACTTAATATGTGTGGATTTTCAGGTTGCTAAGTAAACTTTAACAACAACAAAAAAAATAATTCAGACACACAAAGGAGTAGTTTCAGATTCTGTGGACTTGCTCTGTATCTTTATTGTAGCTTCACAATGTATGTACAGAGAATAGTGTCAAATTAGGGGCTAAGAATAAAATTTCTGTTTCCATGAACCAAATTTTGCTACATCTGGACTGTAGTAAGCAGGTTCTTTTTTGTATACTTTCCTGTTCTTCTTAAGTTGTGTTTTTCATGTGGGGTTTCTTTTTTTGTTTGTTTGTTTTGTTTGTTTGTTGTTTTTGGTTTTTTTTCAGTTGGCTGTTCACTTGGTTAGTTGGTTCATTTGATTACATTTACCTTTGAGAAGATGCCAGCATGGCCTACAGCTCCTATTTTATTAGTATAGTTCAAGTAAGTAAGATTTCCTTCTGCAGATCCATAGAATTCAGATATTTTAGTTGGGCCAGACTTCATCAGAAATTCTTTCCAGACAGCAAGTTCTGATCCATTTCTTAGAGGAATGTGCACTTTGTGAACTCCGTCCTCTTCTTTTTGTAAACTGCCAAAAGGAAACATTCTGCAACTGAGAAAAGTGGGTGTAAATACCTAGAGTTGATCTAAAATATTTTAGTAGAATAATTTTCCTTTAAGACTGCCACTTTGACTAAAACGCTTCACAGAAGGGTATTTTTTTTTTTTGTAAAAATCGAACAGAAAATAATCAGAATTCTGTTTCATCTGAGTAAGTTTGGTAGATCTTCCTAAGGTGGAAACTTTATTTCTGTAGCTCTGCTTTGTATTTTCACTTATAAATTCTATAACTGAGATGTATATTAAAAAGTTTAAAAGACTTAGGTTATCTTGAAAATGTAAATAAATAATGAATTGACATTTCCTAATGGAAACTTCTTTCTGAACCAAAAAAGGAATTTTTCTGCATAAATAAAATAATGTTGGTAGAAAACATTTATGATATGATATGATCAGTTCCACACGTGCTGGTAAGTTTTACACATCTGCCATGTGGCCTAAGGAACCTGAAAAAGTAGCAGAATGACTTAAATCTCCTTACTAAATCTCATATGACTAGGTGCAAATTTTAATCTTAAATCTGAATGCAGAAAAAGTGGTAATTAAATCTGAAGTCAAAATGTAGTTGTTAGCCTGTCACTGTTACATGTCAGTTATGTCATTATTGTGGCAAACTTCTGTAAATGTTTTCTGTCTTGAGCCTGTACCCTATATGTAGGACTATAGCCAAGTCTCTGCCAATGGAAAAGCCACCACTGTTTTTGAAATGTAACTGGAATTGAGTGATTAAATTACTGCCATGGCTGAATGACAGCAGAAAGTAAAACTACTTTAGTGCCACAGGGATGGCTCCTGTGAAAAAATTGAAAACAGATGAATTAATTTTGTTTCCATTTTATTGTTATTTTAAACCGTAAAAATTGTAAAAATATATTTTATTCTTAAATAATATTAAGGTGATATTGAAACAGAGCATTGCCTAAAAATTACTCTACAATCTTTTAGCAGAAGCAGGGTTTCAACTTTTTCACTTTTAAAAATACTCACATAAAATTGTCTTGTGAACTCTGGATTAACAGTCAATTTCATTTTATCCAGAAGTGCATTTTATGATGGATAACTTATATCCCACAATAGGATCAGCTGTAATGCAGATAAACTCCTGAAAAACAGGAGTGGGGACTTCTCTGCTTCTGTTTTCTTTTGCAGTTTTAATGCTAAAGCTGAAGAAATATCATGCATGTAATGAAACCCAATTATGAACCAGTTTGCCGGCTGATTGGGAAAGTTAATTCATGCGTAGCATTGTCTTTTCTTCAGCACTTGGTCTTCAGGATGAAATAATGGTTTCTTTGTTTGTTTGTTTCCAAATTGCTGGTGAGACTCTAGGACTTGAAGTAAACCTCTCGAGCTCCAGAGAACTAAGCGTAGGAGAAACTGTTACACTTAAGTTGTTTCATCCCTGGAATAACAATCTGCAGGACTTCCCTACATTACCTAGAATTTTAAAACACCTTTGTTTTAAAAGTTGTATAGCTCTCTTTAAAACCATCCTCGACATACACTCTATTTCGTTTGTTAAGTTTTATGAGGTACCGTGTTTAAGTTTTACTTCCAATATGTACATGGATACTGGGTAAGCTTCCTGTAGACATACTTAGACACTACTGTCTATAGAGTCTCTGCCTACAGCAAGAAATCCAGAAGTGCCTCCTCATTCCCAAAGCCATGTTCATTCTCAGTTTCAGCATGAGACTTAGGCATGCTGTGGGAAAGGAGGTAAGGACAGGCATTATGGTCTAGGTCCCTAGAGCATACTCCCAACGGTTCCCTCACCTAGGAAGCCCTAGTCCTAGGAAACACCCAAGGCTGCTGTGCTCTAGCATGCACAAGGAGTCTTGGTGAAATGTAGCTGGCTGGTTTATTAGCCTGCACGGGTTTCTTTCACCGTGGAAGAACTTGTGCGGTACACTAAAGGTTATATGTAATACACTTTGGTAAGATACCTGATCTTGACAGGACTGAATTTATCTTGATCCACTTCTTCTGGCATCCTCAGCTTCCTCAACTCAGCAAGGCATCTTTCTGTTTTTCCCTCTTCTTACTAGTTGCCAGTTAAATATCAATACCTCCTCTGTTAAATTCTTGTTATTGAGCCAAGTAAGGAAAGTTCTTCCTGCCTTTTCCTGCAGGAGAGATCTTTACACAACTAGTTTGGCCTAGCTAGTTATTCCTTTGTTGGGTTTTTTTGGAGGTTTTGGGGTTTGTTTTTGGTTTTGATTGGGTTTCTTTATTCACAGACTACTGATATAATGTTTGTACAGACTTGAGTTCTGGCCAACAGCTTTCCTGGCTTGTTCCCTCTAATACCTTTTTGTCTTTGACTTCTCTTCTACATCTGGACCACACAATAATAAGTCTCTGTTCAAAGCAGCTGTTGGATTCTCTCAGATGTTCCTCTGTTGCTAGTTCATGCGCCAACCTCTGACCAGTGCAGTTGAAACGCATTAGAACCATTTGCTTGTACATGGGGAATTCTGTGGTAGGTACAAATACCTCGTCACCTCCCTCTCTTAGTAACTTCCTAACTTCCGAGTACAAAATGAAGAAAAGTTAATTTACTCTTTTCTACCATCATTGAGAAACAAGCATTGCAATATAACAAATATTTTAAGATGTGCTTTTCTGATGCTACTCTGTTTAGTGATATGTAACTTTTGCCCTAAATCTGATGATGATTTAGCTCCTGTGTTCTTTAGGACACTGGATCATGCTCTTATCATTAAGTCAGATAAAGCTTTTATTGCTTACACCTTTTCCTTACTGTGTCACTTGCTGAGTGACACTTGCCTGTCACTCAGATAAAAAGCTAACAAGCTTGGCTTTACAGGGAATTTATGTTATTATCTGGGAATAACTGTCCCAACCTGCCATGCTTATTTCAGTGTAACCACTACATTTGCTAATATAAACTTGATTGCTATTGTTGAACTACACGAGCACAAGGCCCAAATTTTGTATACATGGGGGGAAAAAAAAGGTATCAAACGTTAAAAATACTATACCGTTGAGAAATGGGTAAATCTATGTGACTTAGATTTTCTGTATTTTAAAGGTGCATTTGCAAACAGGAACTTACACTTGATTGGCTGCAGAGGTACCAACAGAATTCTCCGATGTATCAAAACAAAAAATAAAGTACACTATGCTTTTAACTAAATTAATTCCTCACCATCTTGACTTAAAAATTTAAGTTCTGACTTTTTTTGTGTAGCTGTCTTGTTGTTAAATTTGTACCACCTTAATTTTCAGAGAGCTGCAATTGTACTTTGTAAGCATACATCCTCACCTGTACTTCCTGATGTGAAGATATGCATAGCTGCGTTTCTTGTGTTAGTAACAACTTTAAGGTGGGATGGAACAGGGTGATTTGGCACCTTGTCTGGTTTGTCTGGTACAATGTGAGTGTGCTGGTGCTCATCAGCCAGACAGCAACATTATTTTCCGAAAGATGAAAAATAAATTCTTTCTCTATTGATGCCAAACAATCTAAATTAAAAAACCTACCACAGCCTACAGCAAGACTAACCCACCTATTGGACAGTGAAAAAAATAATGATGATGTTTATTTTCCCTACACTTCTCATGTGACTGTAGTTGTAATACATATGCCCCCTGATCTTATTTGGTGATACTAATATATAGGATTTAATTCAATCGGTATGTTATTTGTTTTAAAGCTTGGTACACATACCAATTAATGAGCCCTCATGGCTTTATATGGAACTTTGCCAACCTGTATTGAAGATAAGAAAAGTGAGTAGACAATTAAATAAATTGTCCAGTATTATGTAATATGCCAGGAAGAGGGCCAGAATTACAGCTCAACATGCTGTACACTTTGCTTCAAGCAATGCTGCCTTTAGACTGCTACTTTGAAACAATTTTAAAGTAACATAAATTTGTATAAGAAAACTTTGAGCAAAGGTAATAATCCCTAACGAAGGGAATTTGAGTAGTCAGTGTAGCTGCAGCTACATAAGCCAATAAATAGAAATGAAGATGAGAAGATGCAGAAGTATCTCCCCACGCTGTTAGTTTTCTGATGCATGAATGTTTCTGCCAGTACATTGTTCAGTACTTGGAGAGATTCAGTTTTAAGCCTTTTATTACACTAATTAAATCCATCTCTTTTTGGAGCTTATACACTTGAAATTTAAGCAAGGCTGTATCTTTCCCCTCTTTTTTTTTTTAGCTGGCATATGTGTGTGTGTGTATATATACATATATATGAAAGGTTAGCAGCTTTGAATGGCTCTGGTTTTCTAATTTTGATAAAAAGCATGAAGGAGTAGAAAGTCAGTAGTAAGTCAGACACAATACAGAACTTATCTTCTATCACCAGTGCTTTTGCTGTGTATGTGTTAATGCAGTGCAGGAGTGACCTAGAGAAGACATTGAAATTGAGAAAAGTCACCACACAGCCCAGCTTGGCCAGTCCAAACCACACGCAGATGATGTCAAGTCCATTACTCATCAGCAGGGCCAACTTTTTTCAGATTCCCATAGTGCAGGAAGACCTGTGCTACTTTGTTAATGATCCTGTCCACATCCTGATAGGTGTGTACCTTCCCCTCATAAACGAGGAATGGCTTTTGGGGAATCTTTCCCACTCTTTGCATGAAAAGTTCAATTATGGACCATTGCTTGCCCATTTCTTTGCCATTGTTTTTAGTCCCTTCCTCTTCAAGAAGTAGATCAGATCTTCCCAGAAATATAGGAAAAAAGTCTTTAGAGAGACTTCAGAGAGACACAGCACCACTATGCCTCCAGCAATTGTTGAAAGCCGTGTGCATAGCATGTTTGGATGGGAAATAATTGGTTAGCTATTTCAGACATATAAAATACAGTTAATGTAATTAAAAGTGGGTTTTAACTCAGAAACTCAAAATTAATAAGCTGATTGATTCCACAATTAATTTGAGAACTTTTTAAAATACAATGCTGGAGATCAGTAGAGTATAAAGGCCCAGAACAATATAAAAAAAAAAAAGGGAGTAAAGAGTGAAAAAGTAAATAAACTTATAGTTTATAAGGACAGTTTATAAGCTCATTCAGAGTAAAGAATGTGGCCGGAGTGATAGCAAAATGTCTTTTTTAAGAGGTTGACAACTAAATACAAGATGGAAATTTAGAAATTTAAGAAGCATCCAAAGAACAAATAAAAGAAGATATAAAATCAGGAAATGATTTGCTGATTATTTTTTTCTTAAACTTGGAGTCAGAATTTTGTCTAGATCATAGAATCATAGAGTAGTTAGGGTTGGAAAGGACCTTAAGATCATCTAGTTCCAACCCCCCTGCCATGGGCAGG
>JAOSLQ010036800.1:0-28559 GCA_025629905.1 Lorius lory
GACATATAACAAGGAGAGCTGGGAACAACTCACCTTGCTGTTTCCATCACATGTATCTTGTGTGTGTCGCCACATTAAAGGGAACATGAGAACTTAGCTGTCCACATGTGCTCAATACAGGCATCTCTATCAAACCCAAAGGAAATGAGCTGTGAAGAGCTATTAGAAAAGGAATGCTTTACAGAAGGAAAAATTCAGCGTTAAAAAGACATTCAGCAGGTACTTCCTCTCTTGGGCTGGTTATGTTTTACAGTGCATTTGCTATGGGAGGGGTGAAGCTGGACCCAAGCTATTAATCCCAACCAGAGGGAGAGTGTTCAGCTGAGAAATATCTTCCTACCTGCCGAGCCTCCCCCAGCATTTCAAAAGGCTGTTGTTTCCCCATCACACAGTTGGCTGCAGCTGTACTCTGTGTCTCAAGGGGTCTGCGATCTTTCATTTCTCTGCAGGGTTTAATCTTTAAGTTCCCTTCATTTGCAGAGGGAGGAAGAGGTGAGAAATGATGGTGCTTGTGAGAAGGACCACAATGAAGGATCTCATGGAGGGATGCAGGACAAAGCCAGCCTTGGTAATGGCTCCCAGGCTCCTGTAAGGTTGTGCTGGGTCTCGCTGGCTGGCTCCTTTGCATCTCCTGCGCCCAATTCGCTGCTGCAGTGTGTCAGCATGGTCCTAACACCAGTGCTCCCGGAAAACACACAGAGGCGGTGCTCTGATGGCCCCAACATCCTCCAGACAGCACATAGGCTTACCTGGAAATAGGTGCGACACCTCAGTCCCAGCATCCTTGTCACAGAGGCTGGATGGAGCATCTGGGCAGGGGGTAAGCATTTGGAGGAGAAACTGGGTGTAAGGAGGGCTTACAGGGTTTGAAGGAAAATGTTGATCTTGGCCAAGGGTTTTAATGTCTTTGATCTGTCTGGTGAAGCTGTAGCAGGCCCGTTAGATACCTGCTCAAGAATCAGTTTAATCTGTGGTCTCCTTCAGCCCTCTGAAAAGGTCTCTTGGTAAAGGTGCCTCACCAGGGTGTTGGTGGGATAAATGGTTGAATCCTGATGGAAAAAGAAGGGGAATATTGTCTTATCTGATATCTGAGTGCTGATTAAAATGCATCCCAGTGCTGCAGAGGGCTTGCACCATCAGGGCAGTCCATGGACCAGCAGAGGCTGGGCTCTCCCCGTTAGCTGTGTACCACCCTACCCCTCATTAGCACATCTTACAAACTGGCTTTGATGCCCTCAGCTCCAGCAGCTGCTCATCCGACACCTGGTACCAGCCTCTGGAGCCCTGCCTGGACCTTCAGAGAGCTCCATCACAAGCATCTCCACTGAATGTCCTGCACAACAACTCTCTGGGGGGTGTAGGGAGCTGAAGGGGGCATTTCTTTGAGTGGTTCCCCATTAAATGCCTTCCATAGAGCCCCAACTGCCTTTGTGCCCTCCAGCCCATCAAGTTAATCAACATTTGGCCCAGCTGCAACCAGAGCTGCGGCTGGTGCAGGAAGAAGACTTTGTGCAAAATGAATGGTGACTGTCCCCACAGGTGTGAGCCGAGGATGCAGGTTTGCTTCTGCAGGGGGTCAGGAGATGCTAACCTGAGGCATGGAGGGGAAGAAGCCTCAAAGCTTCCAGCAGGTAACACTGGGCTGTAGCTGCTCTGCCTCTGTGGGGCTCAAAACCTGGCTGTGACAGCTAATAAATAACCATGGGTTTAGAGCCCTGGCTAAGCTCTTTAAGTCCATAGAGGCTGTGGATAAAAGAGCTCCCCACAGGCAGGCTTGAGATTAGCTTCTTCATTTGTGCTTGGGTGGTGCTGCCTGTTTAATAACCCTTGTGCTTGAGCAGAGCCCCAGGGCACAAAGCCAAGCTGTGCACCCCAATGCCACTGGCAGAGAAGCGTGTGGGTTTGGGGTGCTTCTTTTTCCACCTCTTCAGCTGTGATCAGGCTTGAGAAGTCCATGCCCAGCTGAAGCAGAGACAGCTCCCACTGTATTGTTCATTTCCTATTTTCTGGAAAAGGAGGAGGAATAGAGGCAGGGAAGGGAGTGCAGCTGATATATGGTGCTCTTGTATGGCCCTGAGTGCTGGCTTCTTCCACCACCACTGTGCTCCCCAAATATCAGCTGCCTCCAAGTATCCCTGGCACATGCAGAACACTTGCTGTGCACAGCACAGTGGGGTATGAAAACAGAGACCTTGCATAGGGCAATGGTGATGACCCAGAGCATGGGGCCGCGGTGAAGCCCTTGTGCAAGGCTGAGCAATGGGATGCTCCTGCAGAGCCTGGGTCAGGTACCTCAGTGTGGTATCCAGCACCCAGCAGCAGGGGAGGTGAGTGCTGTGTCGCCTGTTCCCACAGAGGAAGCTCCCTATATATTATTGCTGTTGTTATTGATATGATGATCACTGCTGCGATAGCAACCAAAGTCACCAAATTAGCCTGTGGCAAAGACAAGGTTATCATCCCTGGAGCCGTTTACAAGTCTAAGAGGGTTTTAATTGGGAGGAAACAATATGTTCACAAGCTGTAATGAGAGAGTTACAGACAAAACCCAGACACAAGGGGAGGGAAGGAGGAGGGAGGTGAAGCCTCCATGAAGGACTATTTAGGGAGCAGGCAGAGCCAGGACGGCAAATCTGGGGGGGGCTCAGCCCTTCCATGCTCTTGTACACATTGGTTACCTAATAAGCCATTCCTTAAGCACCAGTGATGCTGCTACTTTACTTGTATAATAAATTCAATGATCTTCCCTTCACTGGTCGTTAATCTGCTTTGTTTCCGGGCAATTTTAGACTCTTTTGATAAAGTGTTTGTCTGACTGCTTGGAAGAAACAATGTCGAAAGCTGCACCTTAGGCGTTCGCCCAGCTAATGAAGAAAATCCATCACGAGGAGAGTTTATCTATCGCTTTGCTGGATGTAAATAAAACATCAGGCTAATTTACTTCCATTAATCTTAAAGGCCCCCACTACAGCGATAGTCCTATGTTGGAGTGGACTTTTTTCTTTCCTTTTCCACATAAATATTTAAGCAAGTGCTGAAAGCATAAATAAATTGCTTTCTAAAAGCCAGATTATTTTTATATCCAGTGATTTAACCATACATTTGGATTTACTCGCTAGCTCTTGCCTGTCAGGCAGCAGCCAGCCCATACTTCCCCTCAGCAGCACAGGGATGCTTGACTGGGTTTTGTCAAGCATTGTGTGGGGTCTGTGTCATCTGCGAGTGCCATCCCACTGGTGGTGTCCCCCAGTGGGTGCTCAGGCTGCTGCAGAGGCCATTGGTGTCCTGTGGCCAAAATGGGCAGCTCAAGAAGTGGTCCTTAAACGCAAGAAAAAGGCATTTGGTTATGGAGGGCGAGGCCAGCAGAGCACTGGAGCAGGCAGCCTTGGGGGGGGGTTAAGAACAGGCTGAACAGGAGCTGTGTGCCTGAGGGGGGGCCTGGGTGATGTCTGTGTGCACGGCAGGGGATGCATGCATATGCACATGTGCATGAGGGATGTGCATGCATGCATGGGGGAGATGTACGTGTGTGTGCACACGTGTATCTGTGGGCATATGCAGGTCCATGCATGCAGAAGGGTGTGTGAGGGTAAGTGTGGGTACATGCATGCATGTGGTGACACATGGGGTGATGCGCATGAGTTTGCATGCATGCATGTGCATGTGTTCAGTTGGTTTGAGCCAGTTTGGCCCTTGCCTGCTTTCCCCCAGCCCTATCTGCTGCCAGCTGAAGGGTTGTGGGCAGCCAGATGGGATCCCTGTGCCACTGGGATCACTGTGGAAAGAAACACTTTCCTCCTCATGAAGCCCTGGGAGGATGCATGCCCATGCTCTCAAACACTATTCCCCAAGCACTGGCAGCGAGCAGCACATTCCCACTGTGCCAAGGGTTTGCACAAGGACACTGCAGGGATGCCCTTCTGCAAGGAGCCGCCGTGGGACTGCTGCTTGGTCCATGTCCTTTTTTACATACCCCAATTCAACAGGACCTGTGATGATGCCCGCTGAAGTTTGGTTAAAAAAGGATCATTGCTGAGACCAGCTCTTGTTTGTCAAGCATGGTACTGAGTGCATATTTATAACTACAGTCTAAACCCATAAAACCAGGTTTATCACAGGAAATATGACACATTCATAGCTGGAACAAACTGAACCCAACACTGCATGGCAAAGGCTTGACACAAGAGCAGCACACGGGATTGCTCCAAACCACTGTGACAACAGCCCAGAGCCTGTGCGCTCTGCTGGCTACACTGACAAGCCCATGGAAGAAATGACTAATTAAAGGAGATTAATGATCAGCCTCAGCAAGATCATGGCTCTTGCTTCTCTCATTTATCCATACGTGGCTCTTTGTTTAAGCAACAGTGATTTTTATGCACATCATAACTGCTGACAGATGTTCCTATATGTGTTTAGCTGGCAAACTTATATCTAAGGAAATGCAAAAATCCCTAGGAAAATCCCCATTACCTTGTGCAAGGTTGAGGTCAAGCAGCAGCACCCAGAGGCGAGTCAGAAGCTGCTGTTCCAGCTCAGCTTTGGCCACCAAACCTCACCTTCTTGCTTCTTGCTGAGAACTTTGCTTATACGGGATGCAAACCTTTCTTTTAATGACATTCCTTACTATGGCTATGACTGATGCTACACATCCTCACTGCTGCTCCTGTTACCACACAGCTTTGCACAGCCTATTTTCTGGATTTAATTATGTTACAGTTAGCCTCCTTTATTCCCGTAAGACCATGCCTGGGCATGGCTTTTCATGGGACCCAAGAAGAGGGGAGATTTAAGTTAGATGTAAAGAAGAAGTTCTTTACTGTGAGGGTGGTGAGACCCTGGCACAGGGTGCCCAGAGAAGCTGTGGTTCTATGTTTTTCTCCTCCATGCTTAAGGCTGAGCTCAAGTCCCAGTAATGGATCTCCAGGATTTGGGCTTTAGCAGGGTTTCCTCGACAGTCATCCATCCCATGGCATGTCAAACAGGGCGATAACTCATGGGATGGACAGAGTGCTGGGGAAAGGCTTTCCCTGGCTAACTGCAGAGCAGTACCCCAGGACGATGCTGGTGGTGCTCTGGACACTGATTTCTTGCAATGCTGAGTGCCGATGCAGTCTGAGAGCACTTGCTCTTGTTGATTCATGTCACCCCTGCCTCACTTCATCTTCTCTACAGCAAGAGGAGAAAGGCAAAAAGCAGTAATTGCTTGTGCTTATCAGCATGGGTGTTAAAGTATCCCCTTGCCGGCTCTAAAACTGACATGGTGCTGAGAGGGATGCAGCAGGGAAGGCATCAATGCCTGCCTTTTCTTCCCCTCCCACTGCATCAGTGGCCATGTTCTCCAAAGCAAGGGCAATGGGACAGCAGCACAGCACCGAGTGCCCATCCTGGTCTCCCTGACCTTCCAAAAGGCACAAGTGACTTCTGGTGCAGTCGCACACTGACTGCATGCCTCAGCTGGGAAACACTGCAGAGAGCGAGAGGCTCTGACAGAGCCCATCCCTGTGACACTTGAGGACATGCCTAGCTGGGATGCTGCTGGGCAAGAGCTTAAGGGGTGACAGGAGTAGGATGGGCTCTGCTGGAGGTGCCAAATCATTCTGCACTTGATCTCCTTCTGCTGAAATAGCCTGGGGTTTGTGTTAGGAGATATTTCTGTGAGCTTTGGAAAGTTTCTCACAGCCATGCCTGAGAGAGCAGGCAGGAACCCTTTCCACAAGTGGGGTGGGTTTGCCTTTAATCTCCTGACAGCAAAGGGCAAGAGCAGATTCCACATTCAATGGGATGGCACGGCACATGGCACATGGTGCTCGCTAGGGATAGCACAATGGGCTCTGTGAGGGCAGCTGCGGTGGTGGTCTGGCCTCCTGCCTGGCCCCCACTTTGGGCAGTGATTTATCCTCACTACCAGGCACATGTCACCTCCTCCATGTGGGACAGACAGAGCTCAGCTCTGGTGACTTGTCCCTGCTTAGAAAGCACCCCTCTGCTTTATTCCATGCTGCTCCATCCTCCCTGCCTGTGATGTTTTGGAAACAGCAAAGGCATCATCCAAAAGCCCAGTGCAAGCCATGGAAAGGCTGACAGTGACTTCCTGCAACCCTGAGCAGTGATTCTCACTGCTTCTTTAACCCTTTCCAGGGTCCCCATAGGCTGTTTAACTGTCTGAGTTTCTGGTGTTCAAAGCTGCTGGGGTAGGGGGTGAAGGAACCACAAAAATCCCATGGATGTGCCCTCCCTTTGAAAATCCATGCCTGGACCATTACTTGACAACAGTTGCCTTTCCTAAGCAGCTGTGGGTTGTTTCAGGAGATGTCTCCTCCTCCTCTTTCCCACTCCCTGTGATCCAGTCTCCTTCTCCAGGGCACCCTACAAGGAGGTGGGAAACACCTTTTGGAGACCCAAGCACCCACACAGTGTCACATCACCCACAGTGAGGTACATCCATCACTGCCGGGATTTGCTCCGTCCCATGGGGGCTGGCGGTCAGCTCAGCACGGTGAGTCCTCAAACACCGTCAGGTTGTGCTCCCGGATGTGCCGCAGCAGGATGCGTGCCCGCCTGTCGATGGTCCGGAGCAGGGGTCTCAGGCCCTCAGCACCACCCTGGCTCTCCCAGAGCTCCCGGTCCACACGCAGTGATTCCAGCAGCAGGCTCTGCAACCTGCCCGACCGCAGCGTGGCCACGGCCGCCGCAGGGAAGCTGCAGTGGAGGAGCAGAACAGAGATGGAGAGAAGGGGTTACCCAAGGGGGATGAGCAGGGAAGAGGGCAGCAGCCAAGCAAATGTCACCCTGTGCTTCAAGGAATGCATGTCCACCCAGAGGAACATGGGATGAGGAGCCTCCTCCTTAAAACTCTGCCCATAATGAATGTGCAGAACAGCTCCATCAGAAATGGATCCAAACAAGCTCCAAATCAAAGGGCCTATAGTGTGCCAAAATGCCTGATAGGTAATGACATATATACTACTAAAATACCTGATTATTCATCATTTTTGTGCAGCTGCCAGTTAGAGAGGGGGAAATAAGCTTTGGAGACTGCCTTCAGCCACCCAGAGCAGGGTGAAGAGCTACTTTCAGAGAAGGGGCATGTGTGGTGGGCTCGGCCAGTCAGGCACATGGAGCTGCTGTCCAACCTGCATGTGCAAGCTCAGCCCTCCCCCGGGATGTGCCCCCAGGAGGTGCACTTCACCCTTCCTACCTGTCTATGCCTTGCAGGAGCCTGAAGTTGAGCTTCTCCTCGGGGTGTTGTGGCTTGCCCGCATTGTCAATGAACACCAGGCGGGACGGAGCGCTCCTCCGGACCTGACAGTGGGATGGGAAGAAGTTCACTTACTGCAGGAAGCCACCAGTGTGTGGGTTTAAGCTGATTCTTAATGCATTGAGTAATCCTGAAAGCATCTGGGGGCCAGCAGCTGCCAAAGCCCAGGTCCCTTCGTGACCAGGACCCACTGTGGACCTGGCATCACCATGGGACCTACATCCCCTTTGCTGCCACTTCAGCCCTGAAAGCATCTCCTTCATCTTAGCCCCAGAGCAGCCCCTGGGGACGGGGGGGACATACCAGGATGTGCACCAGGACCAGCTCCGCTGGGTTTCGGCACTTCTCATGGAGCATCTCCTCCATGCAGGGCTCGGAGGGATCGGGTTGAAATCCACAGCAGTAGCGGTCCAGGCGGTCATGAACCTGCAGGAGACACGTTGGGATGTTAACACCAAACTGGACATTGTGTGTCCAGGATGGGGAGGTCCAGTTTTCAACTTTCCTTGCTCCAAGGAAAATAAAAAGGACCTAAGAATCCTCAGTAGATATCAAATGGAAAAGCTGCATACACCAGTGAGAAAGTGGCAGGGAAGCATTCAGAAGCTGAGCTGCCTTGCAAACCCCTTTGGCTTGGAGAAGAGACAGGCTTTCCCAGTGGAGTTCAGACACCTTCTGCACCTCCACTTCTTGCGCACTCCATACTTGCACAGTGTAAATGGGTTGTGCTTCCAGCTGAAACCAAGGGAAGATGTACATGGCAATGAATGCAAACAGAACACCCAAAACCCAAAAGCAGCTAAGGAAACCTAGGTTTTGGATCTCAAAAAGATGTATTTTCCTCAGGCCAAGTCTTGGTGCACTGGATGATGGTTTCATCTGGCTGCAGTCACATATCTGCCCTTTCATCTATCCTTACCTGAGCAGCTCGTAATGGAAAGATGAATGGATAAATGGAAAAGGGAAAAAGCAGTCTCTGTGTCACACAGGGCACATTCTTTTCCTCATCAGAGCCTAAATGGCTCCAACAAATGGGTCATTGGGTCTTGCTGCTAGAACACAAATACGTGAGCCACAGCTTCTCTCATCCAAGCTCAAGCCCTATGAGAAGCTCCCCTTGAGCCCCAGTTGGAACCCACATGAAGCTCAGCCACACCAGAGCATCCCCTTGGGTCCAACAGGGGTTTCCGTATGTGGCTCAGCCTGGGATGGCTTCCCTCAGGGAAAACCTCCTTGCTCTTCCCCCCGGATGGGAAGGGGGTGCCACAGGGCATGGATGTGGCTGCAGAGCTTTGGAGTCAATGCCTTTTTTGCCCTTTGAAACGCAGGACAAAGCCCCCAGCAGCTGCCCCCTTTCCACCGGGCTCAGTGTTCTGCCTCCATAAAGCTTCGCACCGAGAGGGGTTCTCCCTTGCGGCAAACACCAAGAGAAACCCATACAGAATATGCCCAGTTTCAAGGCTAATCGAAGAAAAGAACCAAGACCCCAATGCCAACGTACAGCAGGGCTCCAAGCTCGCAGCTTCTCCTTCCCCAGCCAGCGGTCTGAGAGGTTAAAGCCATTTCTGTCAGATGTTATTTCACATCCTGCTGACTTGGTGCCTCTTTACGTGACTTTTCCGCATGGGAGGATCCCTTTGGAGCTATTGAAGAAAACCTGCAGATTGCCCTTGGATTTATCATTGCGCTGCTTCAGCCCCACAAAGGAAAGTTTCCTTAAACCCAGATACTTTCTCCGGGAGACTCAGCCTTTCCATTGCACTTGATGGAATTTTGGCCTGAGGAAGGGAAGGGGGTTGGTTGATTTTCTCATTTCTCTGGCTGTTTCAGCACTGTTCCGCCTCTTCCAGCCATAGTCTGAGGCTATAAAGATTAATGGCCAGGCTTAGCCAAAGGAAAAGGAGATAGAATAAAGGGAACGCAAATCTGAACAGTTTTGGGTGGGTTTTTCTTCACTTCTTTTTTTTTTTGGTGTTTTAATACTTGCCCTTTTAGACATTTCCCATTGTCTGATAACCAAAGCTCCAGCCCCAAGGTGCCCAAAGAGACTTTCTTCCATAGAAATCGCTTTTGCCTCCTCACAGCTGCCCTCCAAGAAATGATAACTCCCTGGGATGCTGTTGTAATCCCTCACAGCAGCAGGGTATGATTTTCCAGACAGAAGATTAAGCACTATTAAAGCCAAGGAGGAGAAGGAGGAGGAGGAGGAGGAGGAAGGCAGCGTCATACGAAGGTGCAGAGCTCCTGATTTCCAGCACCAGCAGCACATCCCTGGAGTTGGATCTGATAGGGCTGATGCAGAACACACTGCTTGTCCCCAGGAATGCCCCATGCTGAGCTGCTGCTGGCATCCATGTGAGGCAGAGCCAATAGAACTGTGATGGGAGAAAGCTCACCCATGTAAGAGCAGACTTGCTGCATCCAAACCCTGCCTGTGTTTCCCCTGCAAGTCCCAAGCATGGACCATGATTGCTTCTGCACAAAGCTCTGCTGCTCCCTGTTACCTAATGAGTAAAAACATATCCTCAAAGCCCTGTGCTATCCCGCAGAGGAGCCCACAGTCACACAAGGCAGGCACACAGGGGGGCACAGCCAGAGGGATGGGTTCCTCCATCACCCCAGTCCTACCTGGAGGAGGAAGTCGAAGAGGGCCAGGCGGCTCCACTCGCTATGTGGGATGCTGGAGCAGGGAGCATCCCCAGCCGCTGGCATTGGTCCATGGGGCCGCAGCATCTCCTGGTACTGCAGCCACCCCAGGGCGCAGGAGTTCTGGTCATTGTTGGCATCCTCCAGGTGCTGGAGGTCAGGTGCCCACCAGATGATGGGTCGCAGGGAGCCGTCGGTGTAGCTGTAGGGCAGGAGGTGGCTGGTGAAGCGCCGGGCCACAGCGGGCAGGCTGCGGTTCAGCCCCAGCACCCTGTCCAGGTGGAAAGCCAGCACCTCATAGAGGTCCCCGGGGCGCTTGATGAGCCCACAGCGCCCATCCTGGCAGTCCCTTTCTGGCGAGCTGTCCCTTTCAGCATCCCCTATGGCCCGCAGTCCCACTCGCAGGACCTGCCCATGGGCTGGGATGCGGGTTTTGGACACCACCTGCCCGCTGGCCAGGAGCCACATCTTCTGGAGGTCATCATCAGAGAGCCATGGGGGAGCATCCCCTGCTGCCCCCCACCGCCACCTCCTGCCCCGGCCAGGGGGCTGCTCCTGCCACAGGCGAGTGGAGGGCACAGGGACCCTTCCACTGGGGGCTCGTCCCCTGGATAGGGGGGCAGCCACCTCCTGCCATGGGGCTGGGGGGGATGATGCTGGCAGCGGGTGCAGGGAATGATGTTGGGGGGGGGGAAGGCGGGCAAGGGCCAGCAGAGCCAGGGCCAGCAGCACTGCGAGGGCTGCCGGGGCAGGAGGCTTCAGCCCCATCCTTCTCCATGGTCGCTGCACCTGTAGGGAAAGGGAAAGTATTACCAGGGGTCCCCTTGAGGTTCTATGGGCAAGGATGTGCACACAGCAAGCGGAGCTGTCAATAAGCTTGATGGGGTTTTCTTTGTGCTAGAACTCAGCTGCAGCCCTTTCAGAAGCCAGTCAGAACATGGGCAGAGCCACCACAGACGTTGCCATGTCTGCAGCACTGATGTACAGGACAACCTTACAGCAATGAATTCTTCATGGTCAAATATTTTGCTTTAAAGACTCAAATGACAATGAGTAAAAAAACCCTCCACAAAACCAGAGCAAATTCCTGGCTGCATGTGAGCATTTCCCAGTTCCTAAGAGATTTGTATCGTCAGACCTTACTCTGGGTACCCTCAGTGGTTCCTATCTGGGTTGCACACTGAACCGGTAACCTGGATCCCCATGCCTTCCTTTGCAGGACATGTCAGTGCATGCTGAGACACAGCCTCTGCAGCCATACCCATCATTGCACCCAGCAAATCCAGGCAGCTCCAAGCGCCGGTCAGGAGCTGTGACAGCCTAGAACGCAAACTGCTCTTTCTGAAACCTAAAATCCGATGTCCCGCACTAAGGAACCACCTTTAGATAAGTACTACCAAGTTCTGATGTGCGTATCTTCACACACATAGCTCGCCTCCTCCTTCCTTTTACACATACTTTATAATCTGTAGAGGCTTATAAAAACTATATAGGCTGGAAAGGCAGCTGTGAGCAAATACTGTGCATGTTTCCTGCATTGCTAATCTCCTCTCTCCCCTTTGGCTGAAAGCAATCTCATGCACACAGCACTGGGGCACAGGACCCTCCCTTTCAGGATGAGGTGGAGGGAAGAGATGGAGCAGCACCCAGAGAACCTCCCAGCCCACCCCATCCCCAGACCACAGCTGTACCCATGCCACATCCACCCAGGCTTGGGCTGGAGCAGCAAAAGGTACCTTGGTGCTGTTTCTCTGCTTTACAAGAGGCATTTCCAAGTGGCTCGAACCCACTCTGGAAGTCAAGGGAACATCCAAGTGGATACATTTTCCTGCTATTATTTATTCTGGAAGCAGAAGTATATCCATGGCAGACACAGCGGGACAACACAGTGCCAAAGGAGGGGTAGGAGATTGTTTGTGAGAGGAAAAGCTTGGAAAAAAGGAGCTGAAAATCTAGGGAGGGATAGGAGGGAGGTGAGAGCCAGCAGCCAGAATGGCTTCCAGAAAGCATCTGGGTGAGCAGAAGCACTTCCAGCCATGGGGCTTTTTGGATTGCAGGTTCCTGCTGGCTGCAGGGACCCACGACCAGCACGACTCCAGCCCCAAGAGGAGCTGCTCCAGACAACCCAGCACATGAGTCCCTTCATAAACTGATCCCGCACCATCCTAAAATCCATCAGGTTTTGTGCCCTTACCACAGGGAGGGTGCTTCAGGGGACCCCATGGTGAGGAGCCACATCCCTCCCAAAGGCACCACATCAGCCAAGGTGATGAAGAGGAGCCACAAAGCCACCAGCTCACTGGCAGCAGCCATGGGGGTTTTCCTCCAAGGACTGAGCAGATTTACTGCAGTTTATAAGAACAAGTGATGGTGCACTTGGAGTGATTCAGCTTTATAGCTCTCAGGTTACAGTTTCTCTCCCAGAAATGCAATGTGATGCAGCAAACTACATCCTCCAGGCCGAATTCTGCACTCACCCATGGCTTACACTGGCCTCTGCCTGTTACAGGGCTTTGGGACCTGCCAGGGCACCCCTGATTTAGCTCTCCTGTTAACCCCAGAGTGAAAAGGAGTTAGTTCAGGGTGAGTCTGTTCAGAGTGATGTCCTGTCCCAGTTACTGCCTTAGGCCCCTTTCTGGTCAGGGGGTGAGCATGAACATCCCCTGAGCAGCCCCAAGGGGCAGCAGGACTGCTGTCAAGTGGCTGGTTGCAATGCTCCACTTGGATGGGATAATGATTTGTTATGGAACCACAGCCAACACCAACCAACACAGGCAGCACCCAAGCTCAGCTATCCAAAACCTTCGTGCCCTGGATTTCAAGCAAGTCTTGCAGAACACAGACACAGGCTTACTCCCAAGCACTCCCAGTCCAGGTCTGGCATCCTGAGCAAGAGTTTAGGGGAGGTGCAATGTCTAAATCCTAGTTTAACCACAGTAAAATAACACTGTGGGTAAAAATGCCAAATCCTGATACCCTGATATCCATACTCCTTTCAAGTCACCACTGTAAGTGCTTCACTGTCCCCTCCAGCCTCAAAGCAGGCTGAATTCGCTGCAATGACATCTATGGAGTCAATCTGCATGGGCAGGATTAACTAAATCTCAGTCCTCCCATCTGCAGCCATCCAAATTCCCTTCCCAATTCATGCTTCCATGGGCAACCTTTTCCAGCGCCTCCCCCATCCCACCCCTTTGAGAGACACGACCCACACTGCTCTCACCAAAATCACCCACAACCCTCTTCTTCCACACAGAGGATTCATGGGGTGATCATTGCTGTCATCCACCTGATAATAACCTTTTGGTCACTTACACCATCTGGTCACTCACCCCATCCCTGGGCATGCAAAGAGCCTGGCTGCCAAAATCCAAGTATCCTGGGAGGAAGCCATGCAGGAGCCATTTGGAGAACCCTGGAAATACTGCAGGAAAAATCCTTTTTAATCCACAGCTGGAGAGCAGTGGGTGCCAAATGGCTGGCAGTGATGGCTGGGGTTTTAATGTCAGGTCAGCTTACAGTCCAAGTGGTTGAGGAATCACTATTGTCCAAACCCACCCTGCCTTTTCTGACAGTGAGCTCGGGTTTGGGCACCATAAGTTAGAGCTTCATTTCTTCCCCACCACCACAGGCTCCCTTCCCCAGCACTGCTCAGGCTTTCCCTGCCACATCAACAGTAAGAAGAAAGAAGCAAAGTCCAAGGACAGCCCCTGTGTTATTTCTGACAGTCGATATTGCAGATCACCTCAGGATTGAACACCGCACACATAAAGCTGTATTTACAAGCCCAGGATAAACACTTTTCCATTGAGACTTTCTCTGAGCTCATGCTGTAAGGAAAAAATGCTGCAGTTTAAGGTATGGCTTCTATTCAGCCCCAAATGCAAACCATACGTAGAGCTCTGCTCTGCCAGTCTGACACACTGACAGTACAGCACGTCTTCACCAGAAATCAAATCCTTTTCCCAGTGGGAAAGCTACAGGCAAAGCCCATAAAAAGGCTTAAGAGAGGTACTGCTTGTTCCAGGATGCCAATAAGTAAGTCATGTATATCCTCGCTCATCAGGGGGACATACAGCGTGAATGGGCTCCTGGAAGGCACAGTGGAGAGTCTGTGCAGCCTGGCCATCTGGGATAAAGCTGTGGTTGGGGGGTGGAGTTATCCTTGACATTGTATTCCCAGGATGCCTGAACCTTGGCAGAATCTGGAGCAGAGACGCCTGTTTTCAATTTCTTTTCAAAGTGCATCAAATTGGCTTTGTTGAGCTTGAAATAAAAGAAAAACAAACCCCAAACTTCATTATCCAGGAATGCAAGAGAAACAGCCCTAAACCCAGAAAGATGCCCTGGAAATACGTGGCTTTTAGGTCCCTGCTTTCCTCTGGTATCTAAAAGAGTGCTCCTGGCCCTGCACCAGCACTGCCAGACCTCTCCAGCAGTAAATCCCACCATCCTTATCAGGTGCCCAAGGGAGCCAGGATGCCTTGGCCATAGCCATGTCCCTCTTGGCCTCTCGAGCTCAGAGGACTCAAAGGCCACCGGTGAGGAGGTTAAAAGCAGGAATGTGCCTTTACCTGGATGCACACAGCGCAGGGCATCGTTTGCATGGGAGGTGGAACAGGCAGAGCTGCACTTACCCTCCCTGCATCGTGCTCACTGCCCGCCCGATGAACCACAAAGCTGCCCAGGCAAGAGGAGACGCAGCCCACCGTGACCAGTGTTAACAAAGGAGGCCTGAAAAGCAACTGGGAAAGCTCCTCTGGCTGCCCCCCACCTCCGGGAATGTCTCCAGAGCCTTGTGCCCAACACGGGGTGCATCAGGGAGAGAGGCTGAGAGCTGGTGCATCAACCAGATCCGGGAGGGGAGCAGCCTCTTCCCTTTGGTGTTGTCCACGCCATAGCACATAGGCTAAGCTCACTGCTGGGGACCCATAACCAGGCTGAGGATATGGAAGGGGACAAAAGCCCTGCCCCCCTGGATTGATTCTGGGCAAGCCTGAGCAAAAGGAAATCCTTGGCAGCATGCGTTGCCCATCATTCAAGTGCTTAAGTACCTTCCTACATCATCCTGCTCAGGGAAGATAGATGGCTTGCAGTGGGAATCTACTAAAGACAGCTATTAAATGATGACTGCCAGCCTCAAAGGGAGCCCTGGCTCAGAGTGGCTGCCCAGGGGCAGGTCCACTGTTGCACCCCCAGCACACGGAACAGCACCGGGTCCCACCACCACGCACCTGCACCTGGATAACCATAGGGCATGAGGAACGGATGGCCCTTCACCCGGCCTCATTATCCATCAAAGGGGCTGTAATTCCTAGCAGACCTGCACCAGCTTTGTCTGTGTTTCCACACATTGCACAGCAAGGAAGTCACAGCAAGCACTGGGCAATGGAAAGATGATGTTTCAGCACATGGTGCTGGGTCCTTCCATGCAGAGTCAGCAAAGTCCTCATAGCTGGCACACAAACCTTCCCACCAGCATGGCCAAAACCAAAACCAAGTTAAATTGCCCAGGGTGAAACCTTACAACATGCTGTACTTTGGTAAACTTTGGACAGTGCGCAAAGCTTCTGCCTCAAGGAGATGATTTATAGTCTAACTGTGAGACCAGCATGGTTTGCACTAGCACAGGACAATGCTCCAGCAGCAGCAGGAAGGGGTGAAACGCTGTTGGTACCCTTCACCCTGAGCACTGACTGTGAAGGGATGGGGTCAACATGCTTCCTTTAGCTTGTGAAATAACGCTGCCTGCACAGCTCTTTCCCTTGGGGCAGCAAACTGTAGAAACCCTGGAGCTCCACAGCTCTCTAGTAATAACCTGGTGTCTTTGGCTTGAGCCCCTTGAGCTTTTTTGCTCCTCAGGTGTGAGGTGTCCTCCTTCTTGCTCAATCCCCCTCACCCAGCCTCATTATTCCTGGTTTTGGGTGGTGCTTCTCTGCCCAGCCACAGAGCACAGCCTCTTCTCAGCCGCTCCATCACCCAAAATGCCATTTTGAGCAAAATCTTTAGCCCCTGCTGGAAGCTGCTCTTAGCAATGAGAAAATCCCAGCCCTTGTACGTAACAGTGCCTTTCCCATTACACTGGCTGGTTACAGCTCAGTTACAGACCAAACAAGTACAGCCAAAACAAGGGCTCATAACCCCTGCCCAGGAGGAGCCTACAGGAGCGGCAAGGCTCCCAGCATCCCAAATGTCCTGCTCAGCATCTTTACAAAGGATCTGGGATAGATGAAAGCCCTGTGGGGTACCAGCAAGGCCTTGCTTTTCCTGTGCTGACTCTGTCCTTACCCCTAAATCTTGTGATTTTCACTAAGGAGAGATCCATAACTCTCCTCACTTCCCCTCTGTAAATCTTACAGCTTGCAGGAAGTTAACACTCGGCTCTGTGAAGGATGGACAGGGAGCTTTTCATCCCAATGGTATGTTCAGCAGAGCTCAGGACCTCTCCAGCTTAATCCCAGAAGGCAACACAAAGCACCACAAAAATGAAGTCTCCAGAATGCCATACTTCTGCTTAAAGGAAGCAAACTAAAAGCTTTCAAACACCTTATCTTTTTCCTATTTAAGTTCAAAGTCAGGACATTTACTGCAGACTCTTAGCTGGATCTTCTACTTCTTGGTGACACATCTCCTATGAGATTGCTGGCTGTCTTGCAGGAGAGGCACAGGGTTGCTCTGTTTACATGTGCAAACATCTCCATCACCTTTCACCATTGAAAGCCTTATTATGTTAAGCGATATCACCCTGCACCCAGACCATCCGGATCACTGCAGACCCAAAACAGCACCTTTGTGTTCACAGGAGACAGCAAGGGTCTGAGCAGCCCTGAATACGCGACTGTCCCGCTAGCATCACTAGGGAGGTCCTTCTCACCTTCCCTCCTCTCTGCTCATTCCTCCAGCCCTCACACCTACATGAGACAAGCACAACCTAGAAATCCTGGCAGGGATGAAAGGAGGGAGAGCAGTGGTTTTGGGCAGCCGTTGCTCCCTCGCTGCTATGCAGGATCCCCCCAGGTTTCCCTTTCCTCCCTCCCCTCATCCCAGTTTCCCAGCCAGCCTGTTGCACTCGGCTCCGGAGGTTTTCAGAGCAGCTTTCCCATCTGCCTGCTGAAACAGCAAGAAGGGGGCCCCTTCCCCGGTGAAACAGATGTGGCTTGCCTTTGTGCAACATCTGTGCCTCATGCCCCCGTTCGTTTTGAACAGTCTTGCCTTTGTGCAGGAGAGGTTGTGCAGAGGATGCTTTGGAGGAGGGCAGCAGCCTGTGGCTGGACTTCTTCCTTTCAAGTCCCACACACAAAATGCCTCAAAATGCCTGGATTTCTTCTGCAAAAACCAAAACACTTTGTTCCCTGTAGCACTTGGGAATCGATGGTTCTGGTCCACAGGGCTTTGTTTCAAGCCACAACCAATGGCTCACACTGATGCCTCCTGTGGGATTCCCAAACTGGGTAAAGTCAGATCCAGAACCTGGGAGCCACTCTGGATCTGCTTCTCACAAACCCCTTTACCCCAGTAGTGTCTCTTGCTGTATTTCTGCACCACTCACCAGCTTTGGCCTGGCATCTCCCATAGGATTACACTGCCTGGGCTCCTCCACACATAGCAGCAGCAAGGAGCAGAAGGGCTAGAAAGCCACATCTTTTTGCAGCGTGCTCTGAGCTGCATTTAGTATGGGAGGAATGCATTCAAATAGAATCAAGCTTTAAATAAGATCACGTTTGGTTTCCTCTCCCTCTTGATGAGTTTTCCAGTGCTGCTGGTGAGTGCCTGGAAAGCTGCTAGAACAATCTTACACATGTTGGCACCCAGTCCTGTTTTAGCTGTTGTAGTGGGGGTCACATTTTTTCCTACATTTGGGAAGGGGAGAGGATTTTGATCCATTATTTTCATTACTGACCACTGGATCAGCAGCAGGGCACAGGGGTGCCTGTTTGGTGCCCAGCAGGGGCTTGCAAAACCCACTTCAGGGTGTTGGTGAGGGGCAGCACTGGATTCCCTCGTTGGCATCTCAGCACAGGTTGCCCAAGTTGTCTGGTTGGGTTTCCCTGCGCTGGCTGTCAGGATATTTCCCTTCCTGGAGAGAAGGAAAGCTCATTTGTGGGATTCCAAAGCAAAGGAATGAAGAGGACAGCAGGGCTTTTCAGCCCTGTGGGCTTTCTTCAGAACAGAATTGCTCATGCAAGCTGTGGTCTCTGCTGCAGGAAGATAACCCTGTTATAACCCTGTTTTCCTCCATATGAGCCATTTCTTCTTAAAGAGGAAGAAAGGGGAGGAAAGCTGCTCACTGCTTGACTGTGATTGCCCCTGTGTCCTGCAGACCCCATCCCAGGTGAAGCATGCAACCCTCCAGCCTGCTTCTCCTTCACTCAGTGAACCCCCTGGAGCAAACACTATATAAGCATCAAGCCTGGCTCCAAAACAGAGCCTTTTCCATCAGGGCAAGGCAAATAGCTGCAGATGGACTGGAGCTATTGAGCATTTGAAACAGAAGGGGGAATTAGGGCATCTGGCACCTATGCCAGAGGATTAATAAAGTGTAATCAGCCCCTCTTATTGTGGCTGCCTCATACTCGGCGAATGACAGAAGGGTTGGAAATGACTCGCTGGCAGGTTTTGAAACCAGAATAAAGGAGATGTTTCTGCAATGCAGTCATCCCCCAGCGCTCACTGCTCCTGCAGGTCAGGCACGTACAGAGCCAGGATCTGACAAGCAGCCGGCTGCAAGCACCATGCTCCGTCCTAACAGCGAAGCTGACAGCGGGGATCCCTCTGGCTCTCTGCAAGTGGTCACTCTCCTGGTGATCTTGAAAGGAGTCAGGAATTGCCTGGAGCATTCTGCTTAGGGCTTTGCTGCAAATGAAGCAATGATACAATGTGCTTGGGGCAAGACTGAGTTTATTCCTTATGACTATCGCTGCCCTGCCTACAGGCGCCCAGAGCAAACCTGGATGACCCAGGTGGAATCAAAGCAATCAATACGGGAGCTCACAAAGGACTGCAGAAGCAGACCTTCCCTTACCAAGGCAAAATGGAACCCCTGGCAAAAACTGATACCATGGTCTCAGAGGGGAGACCACACCACAGGCTACAGACTCTTAGAAAGGCTTCAGAGTAAAGGCTCAGACAGGAAAGCGTTACTGCAGATAAAGCTGGTGCAGGGAGAGCTGCCTTCTGTTTTCCTTTGATAGGGAGTAGTTATCTCCAACCCTAAAATGGGTGGCAGGAGCCAAAGTCTTGTCTATTTATCCTGCTGCTAAAGTCCATTAATTAAGAAACTCAATACACCCTATGTAAACTGTAGGACAGAAAGTATAAAGCACGACATTAATGCCCTGCATACATACGCTCATGCTCTGGTGAAGGCTGGCACTGCCCCAGCGCTCCCAGAGATGCTCTGAATCATCACCACACTTCTAAGGACACAAAAGCATTCAGAACACAACACAACTGACACCAAAGCACCAGTTTCTGGCAGCGGCACCAGGCTCATTCATCAGACATGTCTGCAATTCCTGCCCCATGCCAGCTTTGCAAGGGTTGAGGTGGTGAAGCAGAGACAGAGACCCTGGACTCACTGCAGATCCCCGGGTGGCACAGCAGTAATGGGAGCAGTGGGGTCCCCATCCCAGCTCAGCTGGCTTGTGTCTGCTCAGATGGATCTGGAAACCGATTGCCAAGGGACAGCCCAAACTTGAGCACAAACCCCAGGCAACATGAAAAACCACCCTAAGGTTTGGAACACGCTGAGGATACAGGGAAATCTGCTGATGCCAGAGAAATGCAACATTTCTGAGGGGGAGGAGGGGAGTTTTCCCTTGCCAAAGTGGCTGGTTTTGAGACTTTCTGATGAGAGTGCTGTGCATTGTGAGGACCAAACGGAAAGTACCGATGGGATCTTTGTGCTCGTTATTTGCACTGCGCTGCCTTTGCCCCATGCTCTTTGCCTGCCTGAAGCGATGCCACCAGGGCTCTTAAAAAAGACGGGTTTTGGCTGAGGCAACTAGTTGCCTCCCTGGCCAAGAGCAGTGCCTTTAGCTACAGCAGCCCCAGGCACTGCCTTTACACACATCCTTACAATCTGCTTTGTCCACCCTTAGTGCTATGGACAGACACATGCTGGAGTGGGTCTGTGCCTTGCTTGCCTCACCGTGCCCGTACCCTCGGAGGCATCCCACTAGACTTTCCCCCCACAACAGAGACAGCCAGGCCATGGCCTTGCACCTCATCCCAGGGGGTTGGTGTACCTGAGCAGACCCAGCATCACCTCCCACTGCCAGCTCAGCAAGGAAACCCCTCAATCCTACCATGTCTCGCAGCACCAGCCAACGCGTTGCTCCTCGTGCTCTTCACGGGCACATGTTCACATCCTGAGCCGGGTGCCAGCCGCCTGTGGCACTGCCATGGGGCACCAGGACCCCCCTCAAAACACAAGCGTTCAAAAAGCAGCAATACTGAGGATGATAAATCCCGCAGCAGCTCATCAGCCTCCTCTCCCCAAGCCATCAACCATGGCAAGGGGCTGTCACCCAAGGGTGCTCCCCACGGCTCTCCGCAATCCCTGCTGCCCCACTCCGCGCTGCTGTCCCCACCACAACGCTGATGACATGCAGGCGGTGTGCACACCCCGCACACTTCAGCTGCGAGTTTTCAAACTCTGCCTCATCCCAGACCCACCTCCCTGTGGGGAGGGGAGCGGGGAGGCTGGGAAGGGGGGAACGGGCTCTTGAAGAGTCTCTTTTTCACAATAAAAGCCCTTCTTGATGCTTTTTCTTCTCCATCTTTTTGTAATCCCGAGGGCTGGTTCGAGCCAGGAGGCACAGGTGAAGGCGGCTGGGGGCACACGTGCCGAGTTGCTCACGGTGACCCGGTGCCAGACAAGCAGAGGCACAGGCAGAGCCCCAGGGACCACGCTGGCCCCGGAGCCGGGGCAGTGAATCACAGCTCTGCTCACGGGTGCCGGAGGAAACAAACACCCCTTGCAGGGTTTGTTAACTTCGCTTTGCTTTCACAGCAGCCCAGCAAAGAGCTGCTCCACATCGGGGCCTGGGAGATCTCTTACCTGCTTAAAAGGCACCCATGTGTCAAAGCCGTTTTTAGGGTGCTCAGGTGAAAGCTTTTCCAGGGCAGCCAGGAGAGCCGTGACCTGCAGTGCTTGGCCAGTACACCAGCACCCAGTTATAGCATGCATCCTGAATGCCATTTCCTCAGACCCCTGGGAGAAGAGGGGCTGGAGGCACTGCTTTCCGAAGCAATGCATTCCACCAGCCCCCCATGGCCAAGCAGGGCACACAGGCAGCTGCTGGGCTGCAAAGCATTTAGTTTTCATATAACCTTCCCCCTCCAGCCCGGGGCTGTAGCCAAGTGAAACCCATCAGCCCCTGGGCATGGTCATGCCACCAACTGCTCCAGCCTGACAGTGATTTCAGCCCCCACCAGCCCAGGCTGGGGACAGGAGGAAACCCTCCATCTCAGGTGTGGTGGGTTTCCAGCTCTCCAACCTGTGCAACCACTTCAGTGACTGCCTGGCTTCATTGAGTGCATGTTATGTTTCATATGGTACATCTCCCAACCCCTTTCATTGCTACTCAAAACTATAGCTAAGAAGTGGGATTAAGGTTACACACAAAAGCAATGAGTCTGATTTCAGCTTCAGCATGCCCCTCTTCACACCACCCTTGGCCATGAGGAAAGGGTATGGAAACCAAGCCCTGCATCCTCCCATTGCTGCTGCCAAGCTCCCTGTCCCCCCCGCCCCAGCTGTCCTGGCCACACCAGCATTGGACATGTTGGTTAATGCTCCATCCCTGGCAGTGTTCAAGGCCAGGTTGGACAGAGCCTTGGGTGCCATGGTTTAGTGTGAGGTGTCCCTGCCCATGGAATGGGGGTTGGAACTGGATGATCTTAAGGTCCTTTCCAACCTTAACTATTCCATGGCTCTATGTCAAAACATTTTCCTTGAAGGCAGTCCTCCAGGGCAGCCAATAACCTAACATTACTAACAGAATTAGTGATATTAGGTAGTCAGCAATAACCTGGTGTTATCCTTGGTGCAGAGATGGACCAAGCCCATGGCTGCTGGGCCAGTGGCAGCCGAGGAGAAGGGACCTGCAGGGCTCCCGAGGCTGAACCCTGCACATCACAACTCGTTGGTGGCACCTCGGAAGCATTTGTTTCCATCACCCTTTCTTAAGTTTGAAATGCTCCAATTTATATGCAATCTTCTGTCAAAATGATTGCTGCCAGGGCAGCAGCATCGCGAGCTTTGACTGACAGGCCAGGCGCTCCAGCTGCTCTCCCGGGATTGCCTCTCCATACACATAACTGCTTGAAATGCACGCCTGGCATTCGAGGGATTTGCCATCAGACACAGGCATGGATGGCTGCTGTGGGAGGTAGACTTAAGGGATCAGCGGCCAAACTGCTACGATGAACCCACTGAGCCTCGAAACGAATGCTTCCATCTCAGCATTTTGAAATCTCAATTGTATTTTGTCCCTCCTTCCCCTGAAGAAGTTTCTTTAAATGATATTCACAGTGCAAAAATCAGATTAAAAAGGCAGCCAGACCTAAGACCCAAATGCATTATGAAGCTGTTTCCTGAGGAGGTCCAGGAAGCCCACCTAAATCTATAGAGTCATGCCTCCATTGTACCTGAGCCCACCAGCACAACTCCAGCCCCCATCCCTGCTACTTCATTATGGAAAAGCAGTGATTACCTGGAGAGTGGAAACAGCTTTTCCTCTCTCTTTTTAGTTTTCAACCAACGACTGGTTCTGCTCATGTTCTCACAGCTATTCGTACAGCTCAAAACAAAGCAAGCTCATTCTCACACGTAAGAAATCCCTGAGGTTTCCTTCATTTTCACTGGGGCTGGTCCTTGGATCATAGCGATGCCATCTCTGCAGGATGAGGGATGGTCCAAGCTCCAAGAAACTACCATGCAATGTAGGTAGCCAAGGGAGACAGAGGAGAGCAGGGAGGTGGGACTGCACCCAGCTTACAGGCAACATACAGCCTCCAAAGACACACAGCCTCCAAACCAGTCCCGTCTCACACAAGGGTCTCAGGCCAGAGAAGCTACAATTTCCAATATTAAGGCTCTCTCAAGCCTGCTCCCTCTTACCTTGCACATAGGCACAAGGAAATGCTGCTTTACTCCTGTTGCAAGGCACAGGGAGGCAGCAGCAAGCGGGGCTCCCCTGGGGCTCATGCTGGACCATGCAGGTAGTTCCTCAGTTCACTGGTACCACCAGTGTTCAAGGCCAGGTTGGACAGGGCTTGGAGTAACCTGGTCTAGAGGAAGGTGTCCCTGCCCATGGAACTGGATGAGTTTTAGGTCCCTTCCAACCCCAACCAGGCTGTGATTCTATGAATCTCCTTTCTAGATACAAACCCCAGCGCTCAGATGAGTCAGAAATACCATTTTCTTGGACTGTCACCACGTAAATCCAGGGATTCAGATCTCTATTATTTACTATCCCACTAATCCTGCACCATCTGCAAACTTTAGCAATTAAATGCATGCATGTGTCTGTGTATCCTTAACTTGGTCACTGTTTAAAAATACTGCATGTTGGATGAAGAACTATTCCACCCCTCAGCGTAAAAAAGCTTTAGCACTGATTTCTTGTGTTGAGATCTGTTGTTGACACAGTTTCTCATCTCGCATGTAAAGCCCTCTAAATGATACCATCTTCAAAATCCAACTGGCATATGGTGCTGTGCCCGTTGCCTTGGAGACACCCAAATGTGCCCTGCTAGCACAGATGCTGTGGTCTCAGGAAGGTAACGAGTTTGACCATGAAACCACATTAGCTGGTGATCATTACACTCTTCACTCCCTCTTGATGATGACTTTGTTTTAGCCATCCATCCATGCCACCACATTCACAGAAGGTGGCTAGGAAAAGCCAAAGACAAGCCTGGGAATTCTGGGAACTGTATAGCATCACAGAAAAAGGATATCCTGAACAGTTGCTCTGATTATTTGGGCTTAGAGGGGCCAAGAATCAGCACTGGTGGTTCAGAGAGCTGCTTGGCTCACTCCCTTGGTCTCCTGAACAAGAGCTGTCCAAGCTCATCTTACTCAGAGGTGCTTTAGGAGAGGCAAGGAACCACAGTGGGCCTCTGCACCTCAAAGGCAGGGGCAGGGTGAACAAAGCTTTCCCTGCACAGTCCACAGAGCATGGCTTAAAACTGCAGGGGGATGACTTTAAAGGAAGCCTGAAAGGGAGCATGGATGGAGCCAGGCAGGAGCACAGAGCAGCGCAGCCAGCGTTAGCATGAGGCTGGAGCAGTTTGCATGGGTGCTGAGTGCCCTGGCTCCCTGCAGAGCATGGCTGTGGCTCTCTCTGAGACTTCCCCAGGAACAGAAACCTCACTTCTTACCTCTGCACATGAACAGGCCAGATGCTGGGGGCAGAGCCTGCCCTCCTGGATTCACTGCACCGCTGTCCCAAGCCGGGGGAGCATCAGGCTGAACTATGACTTGATTTCCCTTGGAGCATCTCAGCAGATCTCCAGCTCTAACCTACAGGATCAGGCAGAAAGAAACAAGACACAAATGAACACAAGCTCATGCACAGAACATTTCCCTCTCCCCCCCAAAAAAAGAGAGAGAAAACAAGACAGAAGCAATCTGTTTCTTTTCCTGGAAGGAGTCAGTGACATATGCTTGAGTTTGGTCCACAAAGACACTGTACTGGCTGTGTATATATACCTCTGCATTAGGGAAAGGCCTTCGTCACCATGAGAGCAAGATGGGAGAAAAACATATGCATTAACACATGGAGTCATCAGGCAGTCTTTAATCAGAAAGCTTTGAATTGTGGCTGCTGCAAAAAGGGCCTGACCAACATATGGGCTCATGAATCTTTCCTGATAACCGTGCGGTTACAGAAGCAAGAAGTGGAGCCTCCTGGCTATAAACTGGTCACAGATAAATTAGAAAGTTCCCAATAATCAGAGGAATTGGGTTCTGTGAACTTTCAGACAGGAGAGGGAGCGGGCTGGGAACCCCATGGAACAGTGTAGGAGGGGAGAGAGAGAAATTTGAAGGCTTGGAGCATTTGTCCTTTCCATTCCCTCAGGGACTGCTTCCTATCATCTCCTAATGATGAAAGGAAATAGCCCTGGAGCCAAGCCCCTCACAGGCTTTGAGTAAAATGGTCAGAAAGGTCGCATTGTCAGGGGCTACCTTGCTCCAAGCTGTAGGTCAGCTTCCAAGGACCATAAGGACGCTGAATTCCCTGCCTGAGCAGTGCCCCATGGCCATTGGCAGTGCCTGTGATCCTGGGCACTCTCATCCTGTGACCCAGCATTAAGACTTCCTTCTGCCCACAGCCTCAAATTTGCTATGGGATGCAAGAAAGCATTTTGCACCATCCAGCATGTGGATGCTTTTAAGTGTCCTACTGGAATAATTGTTCTGGGACGCTATTGCCCACATTGACATTTAACTGTGACTCTGATAGTCCTCCAAACACCAAGTCACAGCACTCTAAACAAGGACTCACCATAACTCACCTGCTTTCCAAGGACTCCTTTTCACCTCCAAGTTGAGTGTCACACAGTGCCATGGGGCTGAATAGCATCTCCTGTCTAACATTGGTTAGTTCTTATGGAAGGAGGCTGGTTTTAAACACTGAACAGAGGAGTTTTCTACACAGCAGCAGCCAATTTCTGGAACATGTTACTACAAGATTTTGGAGGGAGGTAGCATGAGCAGGCTCAAAAGATTGAACAAATTCACAGACAGTAGATGTAAAAGATGTACTAAGAGGAACAGGTGGGGGTTTATTTTTCAGCACCCATAATCCTGCTATTGTAGATGCTGGGGAACTGTAAGAGGAGGGACTGAACTAATGTCCTCTCCCTACACAGTGCCAGAGACCGAGGCTTGGGGTAGAAGGATCACTGATCTGACCCAGCAAAGCACTGTTTATGGTCCCAATGGGAATGCTGGCACAGTCTAGTGCAGTCCAGTGCCAATGAGAAAAGTCAGTGCAGTCACAGCCAAGTGGTGATTCCTGCCTGACAACTGATCTATGCACGGTGTTGACTTCTGAAGAGCAACCCGAAACCACCCAGTGAGCAGGGGAGAATGAAAGGAGCCAGAGGACTGTGCCATGACAGGGCCCATGCCCTACTTGTGAAGCTGTGGGCTGGAGAAGCACATCAACCCTCACATCTCCTGGTTTCTATCCCTTGTGCCCTGACACTTGCCTCCCACTCCAGCACAACAGCGGCACTGCCAGCAGAGGCAAGGCATGTCCACTGCATGCGCATCTTCCCTTCCAAGGTCACATTCAGGTGGCTGGGAGCTGTGGAAGCCTGCTTAAATCTGGGATGAGGACCTGTATGCATTGTCAACAGCTGCAGCCTGCCAGCATCTCCCTGGACCTTGAAAAGGCTTTGAGCAACCAGAGCAAAAATGATGCCACTTTCAGCTAGTCAGACTTAATTTACTTCACTATGCCATAAATTCTCTGATTTTTTTCCCCATTATCCACAGAGACTTCCAGGATGAGCCAAGACTCAATATGTGCAATGCAAATGAGACAAGCAGTAGAAATAAAAGATAAAGAACCAAAACAAAAAAAGAAAAATCCCTTTAAAAGTTATTTAGGGGCTCCAGGGAGGAAGAGAAGTAAGAAGGAAAAAGCCCTCAAGTCTATTTCCCATCCTTTCTTTAGATCACCTTAATATAACATCTGATTGCAGTTAACACAGCTAAGCAATGGTCCTTTCTTTGGTTTGATGGCTTTTGTAAATATGAGGTTCAAACAGTGGCTCTAAAACATCTTGACTGCTGAGAAGGATATTTGTACGTTGTGCCCTCCCAGTGTGTGTCCTTAGGTAAAGGACAGCTAATCTCAAAGACAATGTTCTTTCATGTTGTTTAAATATGAACACTGTTACACTTTTTCAAAGCACCCAGAGTTTTCATCAAAGCAGAGCTTCCTGATGAGATCCTGCCATAGAAACCTTTATCAGCAGCACACCACCCCGAAACACCACCTCCATGAGCACCCCAAAACACCAGCTCCAAGCAGATGTGAGCTCTGCTGAGGACCACAACGGCAGTGAGGGCATCTCCCCACAGTATAGAAGGAATGATGCTCCTAAACAGTGGCAGAACAAAATACCCTGGAAAATAGCCTCAAACAAGAAGACCACTGGGGAAATGGTAAAAAATGCTTCTTCTATAATAAGAACTAGGTCAATGCAGCTCGTGAAGGAGGAAGTGGCTCTTGGCTGGTAGCAACGGTGTAATTTTTAGGCTGGTGATCAGCACAAATAGCGGACTGCAGGTGGAAGAGTTCTCTAGTTCAGATGCACATAGTGGTCTGAAAGCTTTTGGGAGAAGAAGGAGAGTTTGCTACAAAGACTTACCTGGAGACCACTCAGACTGGCTCATGATCATTGAATGTGAGGTGAGGAAAACATGACCAACTACTCATTTATTTAAAACAAGAATATGACACAGGGGTCAGCTGCACAAAGTGAAGATTGAGCCAAACTCGCACAACAATAGTATATATGACTTCAAGCTCAAAACAGTAATAAAAACTATTTCCAATTTAAGCAAAAAAGAAAAAAATTGATTATACAAAGAAGGAACCAAAAGCTAAAGACCTGAAATGAGCAGAGCCCAACCACACAGCCAGCCCCATCATCTGCTCCTATTACCACTTCCTGCTTGCGAGCTGTACTTACTCATATACTAATAATGCTGTGAATAGAAACCAGCACCTTCTCATCTCTATGAAAAGCAGGCACGTGGAGTTTTCAGAGACATCTTCTCAATGTGGGCAAGGTGAAAGAAGAGAAGCTGGAAACATTTAAAGAGCTTTACAAGTAAGACAAAATAAATCAGGGAATCCAGCTGTACTCCAGAGCAGCCATAAGCCCATGTCAGCATCAGTGGCACAGAAGTAGTTGAGTGGACAGCATTACCTACTATTAATATATAGGCAGTTACAAGACCAAATTACTTGAAACATCATGGTCACCAAGCAAACCTTGACTGAAGGACAGTCTGAATACTGGTATCTGAAAACCAGGAAGATCAGTAAATCCAGAGATTCCTCTTGCAAGACTATTACATCTCAAAAAAAAACCATTAAAAACCTATTCAGATGCCAAACACAGAAACAGACATGTTTAGACAAGAACAAAAGCACTTAAATAAAACCTTTTTCAATGAAGAAAACCCAATATACATCACCTGCACATCACTTGGCCCAGAACTGCAGCTGGTTCACAGCAGCAGATTTTACACTTTTTAAGTACAGATTATGCTAAGGGTCCAATCCTACTCCTAGGATTGCTCACGTCTCCCAGACATCACAGCACAGAGGTTAGGACTGTGTTTGCAAACTAGTGGTATCAGTTTAGGAAATACAGCAATCATCTGCTGATTTATGGATATCTGGGGTAGGGTACATCCCCCCCCCGCCCCCAGCAAACCTCATCATGTGAAATAAACAGAGGAAATCAACATTGGGACTTACTTCAAGCTTTTTCTAAAGAGCAGATCCTTTTTCTTTACACTCAGCTCCACAAAGTAAAAAAGTATAACCTTAGTCAACTAAACCCTTACATTTTAGCCAACTAAAGGCAAAATAAAGACATGATTTAGCACGCC
>JAOSLQ010036802.1:9131-22510 GCA_025629905.1 Lorius lory
CTGGGCACCCTGTGCCAGCGCCTCAGCACCCTCACAGGGAAGAGCTTCTGCCTAAGAGCTCATCTCAATCTCCCCTGCCTCTGAATGTGGCTTGAGGCCCACATGTGATAACTGCAGCAAAGGAAAGCATGAGCTTGTGTCTGCCTTGAAGGCAAAAGTCCCCTGGCTTTCACTAGATGCAGTGTCTAGTCCTGGATACACAGTGAAGTCATATCCCAGCTTTCTCCCTACCTGGTTCAGGGCAATGTGCATCTGGTCCATGAGGTACACGTAGAGCTCACTGAGGAATGCCTGGAATTGATCCTGGCTCTCAAATGCTGTGGTCTTCAGGTATTTCTCCCTCACAATCTTCACTACAGCATACTGTGGAGACATGAGACTCTTGGACAAGATAGGTCCTCCTGTGCCCCCCTCCAGCTCTGTAATCATGCAGAGCCACAACACACTGGTTGTGCCTGAAGCTCCAGCTTAGTTCTGAGGAAGAATTCCAGCCCAGAACTGATAAAAGCAAGCAGCGGTGAGCTCCTTTCGCACCTCCTACCCCTGGCTCTCCCTGACACACTGGTGCCCCTTTAGGAACAACCTGTGGGAAGACTCGTCCCCTTGGCACACAGAAGGGGTCCCAAGGTGGAGCATGGCCAAGGCTGACCAGCTGAGACAGGGGAACCCCTTTTTTCTGCCAGGACAGGCTGTGAGTGTGCAAGGGTAGGTTTTGCCTTCCTCAGGCTATTAGCATGGGCCAAATGGATATGATCAGCTTTGGAGTCTCCCGCCACTGACAGGAATGATTCCTCTGGTGTGTGAACAAAGCAGCTTTGCCTGCTCCATTAGAAGGAGAACCTATCCCCCCCACCATGCCCTGCAACAGCCTCAGCTGGCAGGATGGGTTCTGGAGCCACACATCATGGAGCAGCAGCTCCTCACGGAGAAACTGCCAGGAGAAAACAAGTAGGGAAGTGAAAAGCACAAATGGACTCTTTACCTTTAGCTGTTCCTTAAAAGCAAAATATTTGCCAGAGCTGTTCAGCTCAAAGTTGAGCTGACGCTTCTGTTCCTCCAGGGTTTGGTGGTCTGTCGTTCTCTGGTCAGGCAGCTGCTTCCCAAAGAGCTCATGGCATTCATTTAGGATTGCAGCAGCAATGCTCGTGACGTGGTGGTGATAATCTTCCACAGCCTAGGAACAAATAAAGAAATAATCACCTGTCACAAGGCACTCATGCCATCAACCCTGAAATGGATTTGATTTCACCTCCCACGAACTCCACCTGAGGCAAGTCCCAGTTAGTCTGTCACTCATCCCTTCCTGTCCATGCCAGAGGGCTGTGAATACATCTACGTGTAAATACAAAAGAGCTCCTTCATAATTAGATATTGCTTCTGCTATACTTTTCCATCAGAACCCAGTATTTCAGTCATTGGTGTCTCTTCTATAGCAGTAAAATTGGCTGTAAGAAAAACATTTGCTGGAAGCCTTTTAAACCCATGGGCAGCCCTCTTCAGCAGTCTCTGATCTCCATATTCTTGGTGGCAGAAGCTTCCATGTGCTGTGACAATCGAAATAGAGTACTGGAAGCTCTCCAGACAGTCCAGCACAAATCAGTTCTGCGGCAGCACTGGGGTCAGTCACTGCAGTGCTGCTCCTTCCTCGCTGTGCATTGAACTCACCATCGTCCAGGGGCCACCTGGGGACATTCTCCTTTGCTGGCTTCTCTGTGCGCACAGATGAGCCAGCACTGTCAGACCATTTCCTGAGGATGTGTCACACACACAAAGGTCCTCGGATATTCTGAGTGACCTGAGAGTGCTCAGGGCTGATTCTGTTTATGTTTGTCTGGGTCTGAAGAAGCACATGGGCTAATCTGAGACAAGAAACTGCTGGGACTGCCTGGGGTAAATATAAGGTTTACCTCCTGAAAGGAGGTCGCAGTGAGGTGGGGGTTGGTCTCTTCTTCCAAGGAACAAGGGGTAGGACAAGACGAAATGGCCTCAAGCTGTGCCAGGGGAGGTTTAGACTGGATATTAGGAGCAATTCCTTCCCCAAAGGGTGGTCAGGCATTGGAACAGGCTGCCCAGGGCAGTGGTGGAGTTGCCATCCCTGGAAGTGTTCACAAACTGTGTAGATGAGGCCCTCAGTGACATGGTTTAGTGGTGGCCTTGGCAGTGCTGGGGAATGGTTGGACTTGATAATCTTAAAAGTCTTTTCCAACCTGGTTGATTCTATGATTCTAAGGTTCTGGTAGCCTCTTTCTCCAGCATCCTGTTTCCTTCCTGCTCTTGCTACATCTCTCCACTTCGTATGGGCTGCGAACATGAATGATGCAGCCCAGGAATGTTTTCCTAAGGCATACTATTGCAAGGGTAACACATCCAGAAGTTTTCTTTCTGTGTATTTCCTCTTCAAACCTCATATATATGTTGCTGTGGAGCTAAGATTGAGAATGAAGGTTCTGTGTGAGAGGTATGAGGGCAAGAAGAGGTGGCAGAGGCAAGGCCACAGGCTCCTGCATGTACCTTCTGGGCTCCTGAAGTCCGAGGAGGCAGCGGAGGGCGAGGAGGAATCATTTGCTTGACCCTGTCAGCAAGAGAACAGAAGAGATCAGCCTGTAGAACATTCTCACTCTAAAGCCCAGGCCACCACTCCAGCATTTCTCAACACGTCATGGTGTGGTTATGGCAGCCATTGACCCCTTGGCACCATCCCAGCCCTGGCTGTACCACTACTAGAATTACACCGACCTTTCAAATACTCATCAAAACCCCACAGGGATTACCAGAACTTTTACTGAGAACTTATTAAAACCACTGGTGTCAAAACAGTGTTAATTCATTGAGATTTTAATCAAGATTTCCTGCTTGCTGATAGCCAAAACACCTTCAGTGCTTAGGACACAATCCAGCCCACCAAGCAAAGGTGTGATGGCTCCTGCCCAACTAGCAAAGCAAATTGCATGAGGCTGACAGAGGATTTTGGGTGGAGCCCAAGAAAGAGAGCCATGCTCTTCTACTAAGGCATGTATTTAAATGCCCTTCCCCAAAAAGGTCTGCTGATCTCCTCTTCAAGGACATATGTATGTGGAATCAGCTGGAGCTCCCCAAGACTCAGAGTCCTTCCCACGACTCAGAAGGGTGGATTTTTCATGGCAGGTCAACGTGGAGGAATTACACTGAATTCAAGCAAGTTCCAGTTGGGTAGAAATGGTATAAAAAGGGCCAGGAGAAGGTTCTACAGTGGTTCACCTTCTTCAACCTGTTCTTCCTAGGAGAGAGCAGGCAGCACAGAAGGTGGCACACACACTTTCTCTGCAAGGAATGGCTGTTGCTTTCTGTTTGAGAGAGACATACCACCTGCACTTGTCATACTTTATTCATTTGCTGCATTTTCTCTGTTTTAGTCAATAAAATGATACATGCTACACCTTTCCTAGACTGAAACACAGCAGGGCTACCACTGGAAAGGAAGAAACTGCCTCAAGTCAGATAGATAGGGTTTGAATCAAAGCAGCAGAGATGAGAACAGCTCTGCAATGGTTCAACTTGAAAACTAGCAGAAGAGCTGAGGAATGGGTAGAAGACTGGGAGAAAAAAACCTCCTGTAAAGGTAAAACCAAAAGTTAGAATGCTATGGGGAAGTTAGAGCAGTGCTACTCAGGGGAGTCCAAACTGGTGGCCAGTCCTGACCAAGCAGCACATGCAAGAGGCAAGCACACAGGGAGTAGTGGGAAACAAAGCCCTGATGGGAACACAGGCACTGTTGTGCTTCTCTGGTGTCTCTCCTTTTGAGAGGAATAGCAGGGAGATGCCAGCTGGGATGAACATAAGTGTTTTCCCAACACACCAGATACAACCCTTTAAGGAGTCTGGCCAAATCCTCCCCCTGATTCCAGTGGGCTTTGGCTCAGGCCCTCGCATGGTCTGTATGGAGCTCTCCTAGAGGGAGCTCGCTGTGCAGCCTTGTTTCTACCCTGCAGAAAGGAGCCGCCAGCCCCAGTGTCACAGCAGGCTTTACGCACTGTTTGGTGAGCTCCTCTTGCAGTCTTCTTGGTACCAAGGCCTTGTACAGCTTTATCTCCATCACCAGGAATGTTCCTGCTTCAGCGTATTGCTATAAAGATAAATATTGCTGTCTCAGTGTCGTGCTGTCTAGAGCCATTACAGTATGATGGAAGACTGAGCATATAGCTACAGATCTTCAGCAAATCCCCTTCAAGCTGCAGAGATACAGCTTGTTTTATAACCTCAGAATGATTGATTGCAGCAAAATTTAGCTCAAGAAACCAGTCTAGGAAAAATGAGGAGGCCCGGATAATCAATCTGCTTGCAGAATGAAGCTGCATTCTCAGTGTTCTGAGGAATAAGCCAGAATTTGAAGGAACCCTTTTAAATTTAGAGACCTTCTAGCCCAGTGCTAGACTGCCCTCCAGCTGGACATCACTGGGAGGACTCCAGGACAGCAGTGATGGAAAACATCCCTGGTCCAGCTCACTCTTGAAGAATTTAACTGCATGCAAGGTGTGAGACACCAGCGTGATGATGGTCTGGCAAGTCTTTCCTTCTCTTTGGAGGTACATAATCACCTGTCCTTCAAGGTTGAGATGCACGGCGTTTTCCGCTTCTCCAGTGCCATTTGGCAACTGGAATTTGGGTGTGTGGGACATCTGTTGAAGTAAAAGAAGAGATGTGTTTTGTTTGAGATGTAATAAGCCTCACACTTTCACATGTCCAGGGTGTGAGTTGGACATTTCGGGCAGCAGGTACTGATAACACTATCTCCCAAAGATAATTTCTCAGTTGGCTGAGGCACCCCAGCATCAGTCCCTGGTTCCTCCAGCTACCTCAGGTGGGGAAATGGAGCAACCATGTTGCAATGTGCCTCTCTAGACCTTACCTTCTTGTTGGTGCTTTTCTCTTTGTCTTCCTTCTGAGTCTTGTTGGGAGCAGCTCGGTTAAGAGGAGCACCGATTCCTAAGGTCCCTGAGCCCATCCGAGTCACACTGAGCTGCCCCCTAAGATCCTGGAAAACACTGTGCTGGCTTTTGGTCTGCAAAAACAGAAGGAACAGAGAGATTCAAGGACCAGACTAGGGCTTCCCCACCCCTTTGCCTTAACCTCTCACATCACAAAACACATTGTCAGTGTCCTAAACGCATTAAGAAGCTATGCAAGCTCATCCTCCCCTCCTAGTTTAGCTGTGGTGCTCAGGGCCAGCTCTGATACCATATGGCTATGAAGCCTCAGGTCAGACTATGAAATGAGCTGCCTGAGAACATCTCTGTAGGCGCTCTCTGTCTTCTCTCAAGAGCTGCATTTCTACTGAGCACAGGCACTTGATTCTTGCTTGAGCTATGTGTTAGGCTGGAACCCTGCCCTGGGCTGCCCCGATCCTGATCTACTGGCCTGAATTTCTCACTTGAACCTGGACCTGCCTCACAGCTATGGGCCTGCCTGATGGTGTAGACTGTTGGATGAATGTGACTACACTTCTCAGGTCTACTCTGTAACTTTTTGGGTGCCAACCTGCCTTGCAATGACTCTCACCTCACCTTCTGGCATGGAGCAGCTTCCCTGACACATGTCAAGGAGTAGGTTTGGCAGATTGTTTACACACTGTTTGACCACAGACAGGCTGCTCCCTCCCAGCCATCACTGTTATGTGAACTGGGCTAGCAAGAACTTCCTGGGAAGAAGATGGAGCAGCTGTACTGAGACCGCCTAGACTCAAGGAGCAGTCCAAAGCATACACAAAACCAAAGGATGAGAGTGACAGAGTTTCACTTCACTGTGACAGATAAATGCTCCAGGACAAGTAGAACAATGCAGCCACAAGGCCATTATTCACATGGATGAAGCAGAGACCAGCAGAGAGCTGTGTGCTAAGCTCTGCTTTGTCACAGCCAGCAGCGGAGGCAGGGAGAAGGGCTGTAATTCACCCAGCTCCTGTGGCCTGGACAGCAGCACTCCAGGTAATGTGGGCAGAAAAACTAGGTCTGTGCATCTGCCCTCCTGAAACAAGTTCAGGTCTGTTCTGGGGGAAAACAGAGATGCAGCCATCACTCTTAGTAACAGAGGTGGGAGAAAGGCAAAAACAAATAAACCTCCATGAGCTATAGCTGAAAGAGCTCCAGTGACAGCTTTTTTTGGCTGTTGCCTGGGGTAACGCCATCCTTTTAGAGCCACTGTTTGCTTTTCCCAGCAGCACAGTTCATTTGCCCATGTTCCAGACTGGGGAGAGAGAAGCATTCTTACAGCTCTTCCTGCTCAGCTGCTGGCAGAGAAAGGAGTGGAGTGAGATTCAGAGCCTCTCCCAGCCCCCAAACCTACTCATGCACACCCAGAAATCCCCTGCCTTTGAGGATTCTTCACCTAAAAGCTTGTCTTATTATTTTTCTCCATCACCAGAAAGGCAATGAAGTTTCAGAGTCAGCCTCTGAGTACCACACTGCCCATGTGCCTGCTCCCAAACACCACACAGTCTGTGCTGCCTGCTCCCAACCCCACTATGTGCAAACCCAGCTGCAGAGCTGGGGCTGAGCCTGGCTGTCTGGTCTGCTCTCACCTTCTCAAACACTTTGCTGTCTTGGTAGGCACAGACACGAAAAGCACCTCTGATCTTCTTCACACCAGGGCAGAGCAAAGGCATCATATTGACATATGCCACACCATGGAAGGAAATCTGCTTTTCCTCATCTCCCTGGAAACACAGAGCAAGGGACTGAGACACTGAATGGACTGTGATTCTCTGTAAGGAAACAAGGCCAGCAATCCCATTAAGAAGAGGCCACAGAGCAAACTGCTGCACTGATGAGGCAATGGCTCTCTGTCGCTGGCACACAGCCGAGACGACCTGGCCAAATACACTGGAGTCATTCAATATGTAGGATATCAATTCAATCCCAGTGTGTGCAGGGCAGCTTTTCTCTCTCATGCCATTCCTCAGGATGGTCTTTTTGAGATACAGCTGTAAGATTATCAACTCTGTGGTTAGAAATCCAAGTAACTCTATCAGAGGTGTGCATCCCTGATAGGAATCAGGCAGCTAAGGAGATCTTAGTGCCTGGGGTAGCAGCAGACTGGTGAGGGTAAGGGACAAGGGTCTCCATTCTGACACCTGTGTGTGCTGAAAGGGATTTAGACAAACTTAAATGACTTTGCCTTGGAACAGGTTAGGACCCCTCACACAACCAGCTGCCACGAACAGAACCATTAGCTGAAGGGCTGTTTCTTTGTTAAACCACCCCAGTTTTTGTGCAAAAGCATAATTTATTTACACCCAAGAGAGCAGGCATGAATTTCTTCAAGATATTCCAACCCCATCAGCTCCAGTGAATTACCTTAATTCCCAGAAAGCTCCCTCTCCCTGACCCCTTCCCACCGGGCTGCCACAGACCATCAGCCAGAGCTCTGTATGCTATATGGAAAAAGTATGATCCTTTGTCTATTTAACAGCTCTGTAAGGCTGATTAATCCCTTCACAAAGCCTGTAGCTCTCTGACTCGCTTTGCCTGGTTCAAGGCTGGTTTTGGTATTACAAAGGCATTGAAAGGAAAATAGCACAATGCTGCAACACATCCCTTGCCACTTTACCTTGTCAGCTTTGCTGGTTTTCCCTTTGCTGGGTAAGGCCACAGACACCCTGCAGACCTCCACGGGCCAGTACTGGCACTCTGCAATGCGCTTCTGCAGACTGAACACAAAGAAGGGCACTGAGAAGAGGCAGAAACAAAGCTGGAGAGCCACACCACCCTCCTTTCTGCCCCCAAACATCCTCCCTTGGTTTTGCTTCCACCTGCTCCCATGGGACACAGCAAGCACCCTCTGGCCACTAGAACATATGTCCTTTGGGGCAAGCTCAGAACATTTTCTTCTCCATCCACCACTGTGTGCATTTATGGCACAAGCAGCTATAAAACAATCATAAGATTAACAGGCTGGGTTTCTTCTCTCCTCTGGCTACTTCAGAAATGAAATGAATACGAGGAAACATGATGAACTTTGGTATAAATCCTGAATTGCTCAGAGCAAGCAGACCCTGAGCTCCCATTCAATGTGCTTGGTAACTCTGAAATCAGCAGGCAGGCTGATGAAAGTGTAGGGGGAAAGGAATTAAATAGCAAACCAGACAGAAGGGAATATTTCCACACGAGGAGTAATTTGGCTGTGAAGCTCACAGCCATGATGCAGCTGAGGCCAAGAACAAAGTAGGATTCAAAGAGAAATGGGGTGCTCATCTTGATGTTGAGCATGTCTAGACCTTTAAAGGTAATATTTATCCAATAAAAAAGCATATGAAGAGTGCCTACACCAAGTGAAAGGATTTTAATGTACTGGGAATTCAGCAAAACTTAATTAGCAGCTCAGAGGAGAGCTGTGTGGGCCACTCTCCTCCATAACTCTGCTGTCCTTTCCTTTAAGCAGAGGGAGCAGTCACCACCTCCAGTTGCTGGCAGCATGAGCTGGAGACAGCAGCTACAGGCAGCTCATCTTCTCCCACTGTAGAACTAAGCTGCTCCAGCAGTTAAAGGCATATAACTGTTCCCTTGCTTGCCAACAGTGAGCCACAGGAGCCATGGGAAGTGAGGCAGAGCCATGCTTCGACCATATAAGAGATGTGAGAGTACCTACATGTTGCTGTTCCCTGCCTTAGGTTACCCAACTGATTGCATTCTGGGGTGGTTTATCCCCACTGCTCCATGCTGGAAGGGAAGCTCTCAGGTCCCTTACGTGATTACTGCAGCAGGATCCAGGTAACAACGACTTTCCATGTCCCACACAACTCTCTTCATGCTTTCTGCTTGGATCCTAAATTCCCTGTCCTAGGAGAAACAGCACATGGTCAGAGCTAGGACAGCAATCTACGTCATTCCCAAAATGTTCCCTGGGAGAGAATGGAAGTCAGACAGAGGAGTCCAACTCACCATCACCATAGCAGAATAAGTGAGCAGCCCTTCCTTCAGACACCAGAGCCCATTCATATTAGGAGCCTGGCTCACAAGGAAATGACACAACTCAGCCCAGCAGCTGAAGGCTGGGTGGCTTTCTGGGCACCAGACCTGCCCCATGGTCCCTCAGAACTCTCCTCTGCTGTCCTAGGGGACCCATCTATGTGTCTGCATACTGCACAGAGCACCGACCTCCTGCTTCTTTCCATAACAAGTCTCTGCAAGTCTTCCTCAGTCCTTTCAGTGAGACCTGCTGGTTCTCTCCCAGCCATGACACTGCCAGTCCTTCCTCACCTCTCCTTTTTTGAGCTCTCCATCCTCATCCTCATAGGGACCACCAACAATGAAGGAGTTTGGTATGCTCAGAGCGCCAGGGGCCATGATGTTAGCAAGGGGCCACTTTTTGGGCCGGGGTAATGGCTCTTTCTCACCAGCAAGCTTCAGGATGCCATTCTTGAAGAGCAAGGGGAGTTCTTTCTAGAGAAACATGAGAATGAATGGACTTGCATGTCCAACATGAGCAGGAGCAAGTGCCAGCTGCACTAAGCTGGGTATAACAAAGCAAAGCAGCAGTGCAGGGGCCTGGCTTGGAAAACCCACTCCACCACACACAAAGAATGGAGAAAAACCAAACAAATAGCCACATGGAAAAGAACCTGCCATTTCAATCCAAATCTTGCTGAGCAGACCTTGTTTTGTGTTCAAGAGACACATCACATCACAGAGACCCCAAGCACCCACAGCAAAGGCTGCTGTTGCACAAGCACAGGAGCTATACACCCCACGGCCTTGCTCCATGCTGCATAGTGTGGGAGAACACTCCACTTTGAAGCAGCCAAAACTCTTTCACCGTGCCAGGACTGTTTCTCACCTCCCCAGCTGCTGGTACTTGCAAGCAAGCCATGTAGTTTTGCAGGGGTTCTGTGGCAGCAAACGCTTCAGGGACAGAATAAGCTGCCTCCAGTGTGATGCTCAGAAAGTTACTGTTTGAAAGCTGTGTGGCAGAAAGCAAAGGCTCTTTGGTGCTCACTGTCACTTCAAGGCCACCCTAGGAAACAAGGATAAAGTAGAACCAGTAACTTGACAATTATAACATTTCTGCTCTTGAAGGAGAAGCCAGCAGAAACCCAAGGCCAGAATGCCTTCTTCCTCACCTCAAATATGAAAGAGAACAGACCAGCTTAGGAAGGGAATTTCACGATGGGTTTGCCTGAATTGTGGTGATTTGTCAGTTTAAATTGAAGCCTGCTTGAGGCAGGGCACATGCTCCACAGGTTTCATAAAATGAGCCAGGGAGAAAGAGTCAGGGTCTCATAAAATGAGCCACAGCAAAAGAACATCACTTTTCGCCCAGTGATTCAGAGCATGCTGAGCCAGGGCCACAATTTGACCCTGTCCTATCTCAGTCTTAATGACCTGTCCCAATCCAATAGATGGTGTGCAACGAAACCCAGCTGCTCAGCATTTATTATCTCTCCTCCCTAATGAGAGTCCCTCTCATACATACTGTGTAACACCTCTTAGATACAGAGAAGTTAGTGCAATCCCCTCCCCTTCAATTTGCTGGTGGTGCTAGCTGCAGGCAGGCTCCAAGCAAAATGAAACACATTTTCTCAGTCTCATGCTTTATTCACCAGGTACTTTTCAACCACCTGAATGAAAAAGGACCTTGCGGGGAAGGCAGTCAGAGCTGGTACAATAACAGACTCTGAGATATTTTATCCACAGAGAGGAAGACTAATCAAGCCAGGCAGCTAATCCTGCTGTTCTCTTTCTGGGTTTTCAGCACTGGGCTTTCCATCCTGAATGTTTTTTTTACAGAGTGATTTGGTGGCTGCACACATCAACATTTCCTAGCACGACTTCACCTGTCATAGCAACAAGGGACAGACGTCAAGAGGAGAAGGAAAGACCTCCAAGCTGGTAACATACAGAGTTTGTAACATCCGTGATGAGCCAGGTGGCTGAGTCATGCTCATCTTCCCATTAAAAAGCAGCAGAGAGCTGAAGGAGCAAAGAAACAGTTCCAGATTCCACATACCTTGGCCTCTGGGTGAAGGCTCTCTGATGGAGAGGTAGGCACTGCATATAAAGGAGCTGTGACCTGAAATGAACACTGTCCTGGAAAGAAACAGGAATGAGAGAGCACAGAGTGCAACGCTCTGTAGGGAAATCATGGACTACTGATGTCACCCTGTCTTCCTCAATGCTAGGAAGAGCATTTTGTCAAAAGGAGGGAAGTGCTTAGGGTTGTGAGGCTCTGGAACAGGCTGCCCAAAGAAGTGGTAAATGCCCCATCCGTGGCAGTGTTCAGTGCCAGGTTGGACAGAGCCTTGGGTGACGTGGCCTAGTGTGAGACGTCCCTGCCCGTGGCAGGGGGCTGGAACTGGTCTTAAGGTCCTTTCCAACCCTAACCATTCTATGATTCAATTCCTTTGCCAGGGATCCATAAGCAAAGATCCAAAAGTGCCAGGGAGTAAGAAATGGTTACAGAGGCTGTGGAAGTCAGTGTGGTACCTTGCAGCAGAGGTAGAAGGTCCACCACAGCTTGGCCAAGAGGTACGGTCCTGTCCTTCTGTTTCTTGTCCTTTTGCAACATTTCTATCACTGTCACTAGAGAGATGAAAAAGAGAGGAGGTGACAGAGTTTCTCAGACAGCTCCAGACCAGCAGTTCAGTGGCTGCAAAGGGTCTGTGTCAGCTCTGGCATGTGCTACTACTCCATCTCCCAAGGCTGACAAGAACAGTGAAGCCAAGGAGCACAGGCCAACATGAAAGGAGACCCTTCCAGCTGGCAGAGAAGGGGACAGGAGCTCTGAGACCCTGTCACCACTGCAGTGCTATTCTTAATGTGTGACTCCTGCAGTCAGAGCTGCAGCAGGCAGGCAGAGCAGGGCAGAGCAGCTGGTGACCCCCACCTCCAACCAGGGACATTCAGGTACTTACAGAGCACAGGGGTTTGTGCAATGTCATCCAGGGAGTTGGGCCCATTGGGGCTGTACTCAAAGCTGGTTGTGAAATTGTAGTCTGCTGTCCCGTTTGGCAGGACATTAGTCCTGGAGGACTCTCCCAGAATCACTCCGTTGTACTCCACACACACTGAAGTGACTGACACGTCGCTTTTGAGAGTTTTCTGTCAAGAAAAGGCACATTAAGCAGCTGGGTCTGAGGCAACAGCTCTAGGATCAAAGTTGCCTCTGTCAGGCAGCTCACTTCAGTGCCCAGGACAGGGTTCTCCAGTGGGGTCTTTGGCTGTTCCCTACAGGAATGGGGAACAGGAGCAGAGCTTGGCCATGCTGAGACCTCAGCCTTCCCTGTCTTTTAGAAGGGAACCATGCTGTGACACCCTGGGGGTTATCAAAATCTGCGGCAGTGGAGAGGGAGAGGTCCAGGCTTCGCTGCAGGAGAGGCAGTGAAAGACACAGCTGAAGCAAATCCTAAAATACCCCACTGATAGGAGAAGGGGCAATGGGCTCAAACTTAAACAGGGGAGATTTAGGTTAGATATGAGGAACAAATTCTTCCCTGTGAGGGTGCTGAGGCGCTGGCACAGGGTGCCCAGAGAAGCTGTGGCTGCCCCATCCCTGGCAGTGTTCAAGGACGGGCTGGACACAGGGCCTTGGACCAACCTGCTCTAGTGGAGGGTGTCCCTACCCGTGGCAGGGGGCTGGAACTGGATGAGCTGTAAGGTCCCTTCCAACCCAAACCAATAAGGTTAATTTGCAGCAACTTAGGGTCCAGCTCTGATCTCTTCTGCAGGCAAGTAGTGCCTCTAGTGAGAATCACTGGTGGATAAGAGAGATGTACAGTCACAGATGGTCAGAATTCCTTGTTGTCCTGCTTTTTATGGGCTGTCAGAGTGAAGCTGTGGAGTTTCATCTAATAAATGTTTCCTCAGATCTCTGCAGGTGATCTTAATTTAATTTTGCATCCATCTCCTGTTGCCTGAGCTGATGGAAGTGAAGGCTGAGTTCTGGTGTACTTCTTTTTTCCTCATGCTTCGCTGCACTTCATTCACAAAGTATCATCAAAGAGCATGAGACAGATGCTGGGTTCTTGCAGTCCTTTGGGTCAGGCAGACGACTTGAGTAGTTCAAAGTGAATGTTAGAAGCTCTTTTCCTGTCAGTTGTAGCCATTGTACTTAGGAGCTCCTCTCAGGGAGCTCCTCTCTCTTGGGAAGGAGGTGGAGTTTCAAAGAGCTTCTGAAGGTGTAGGTGCACAGTTGAAGGTGCTGGTGCCTTTTGCACACTGAGTGAGCACAAAAATTGGCACGAGGTTGGGTGGCAAGAGGAAATCATTCCAATCTATAAGATGGTGGCTGATACAAAAGTAAATGCCACACTTGGTTTAGCAAATCCCATCCTATGTGGTGGGGACTACTTCAGAGCTGCTAAAAGCCAGCCCTTTGTTTGCTGAGTAATTCAACTTTTGGAACTTGCTGCA
>JAOSLQ010036803.1:0-12031 GCA_025629905.1 Lorius lory
CCCAAATAAGTCAAATTTCCCCTAAATGTCTTTTATGTCCAAGATACACATTCACAGCTTAGCATTTTCCTCTCTGAAAGCTTTTCCTAAAAATCTTCAATAAATTCAGCACAAAGAGAAACTAAAAGAAATCCGCTACTCTGCACTGAAGAGTTTACAAACTGAGTGAGGAATGAAATACGTATTTAAAGTTAGGATGTTTACAATCACACCCTTTAATTTGTAAGAGGTTTTTAAAGACAAATATCAATTTTAAAATACCACCACCACCCCCATATCTATCATGTGTGTTATATAACATTAAGCCCCAATTCTTCAAGTATATGGTAATAGAATGTTGAAAAATGTTTTGAAGTTCATTGAAATAAAAACTTGTATATTGGTAACCCTAAAATATCAGATTGTTTTTATCAGTAATACTTGTGACTTTGCTACCTGTAACAGTTTGTCATGTAACTGTGTAAGTATGCATATCCATATGCATAATTTCATTTAAATATAAAATCTTCTGGTGTTTTGGGTTTTTTGGTTTGGGTTTAGGGTTGGTTGGGTTTTTTTTAAATTTGAGGATACCCAAGATTTGGGCATTTGATTACATACTCAGAAAGAAAAAGCCATGCTAAATTTTTATAAATTATAAAGCTATTTCTCAGTGAACCAGATTCCTTTGGGACATCAGTTATGCCATATGCATTCTATATGTTATACTATACAGTATATATGCTGCATGCATATGCTTAAATCACTTATTCTGGACAAAAGCCATGTGATCAGAAATGCATTTGTAGGCGTAAGATTTCCAATTTATCATTACTTTCATTTCAGTTATTTAGTGAACTACTGGTAGAAATGAAACAAGTGTATATGCTGTGCAAAACTGATGAATCTATCTGTATGCTGTCATTCTCTGGCCAAAGAAAGGTGAATAATGCAAAATGAAAAGGAATTGTCTCACTTCATCTAGAAGAACCCTCGAAAAGCAGCCTTGGATAATTGCAAAAGGTTTAATATTAGAGCATAAAAAAGATATATTGAGCACATTACATCTCTTTTTAAAAATACAGAACATTAAATTTGTAATATTTTTCCCAGTTATTTGTTATAGGGCTTACATTTTTCTCTTGTTATCCAAAAGCCTGTAGGATAGACTCCAGCAGCAGAATGCATTACTCTGTGGCAGATATTCTCCTGTAAAATTATCTGGATTTTACAACTTGATAGAAATCGTCTCACATACATCAAACAGAAGAGAATGTGTATAGACAGAAAAAGAAGAGAAATTTAAGGCTGAAATCTAAGCTATGCCCTTTGTGCAAGAATACTTAGACTATTCTATTCCTATCTAGACTAACATTACAGGAAATATGACATCAGTATTTCCTAGGATGTCCAGTTTAGAGTGCTTGTGTCACAGCCTTTTACTGTGGCACACAACAACTACTGATATTGTGCTGCCTTCACACAACTGCAGTCTTCTCCTCCGCCATTCACCAAACAAATCCAAGGTTCTTATTTGTCCTTGATTTTAAGTCTTCCTGTACATTTTTTCTTTTTCCTTATCACTTCCTACTTCCCATGTTTTGTGACAGATGATGCCTATGTTTTGGTGTGTTTTTTTTTTTTTTCTTTTTAAACTTAGTGGGACAGTACAGTCCTCAGAAGAACCTTCCTATCCACCAGCTATGTATTAGCATCTATCTTCTTCATATCATTCATCCCTCCAGAGCACGTATTTTTCACTCTCCCCTTTTTAAGAATAATGTGACTTAAGAGCAACACCGTTGAAGAAACATAAGCCTTTCTTTTCTAGATTGTTGTGCAGAAGAAGAGAGCTTCAGATGTCATATTAGAAATTTGAGTCATTCACATTTCATAATAGACCTATTTCCAAGTTATATGTGTCTATGTATTTAGATAGATATGTACATACAATTACCTCTAGGTAGATAAAAATATATTCTCAAAAACATAGAGTTTGCATGCATATATAAAGTTACAGTGAAGGACAACAATTGTGTTCACTGTAATTAGAAATTCTTAATATATAGGGTTATTAATGTATCACCTATTATAATTGTCATATAATTATCAAGGAAATTGAGCTTTTTTTTCTGTGTGGTTTTTTTTTTTAATAAAAAGCAAACATTTTCTTCTCCCCACCCCCAAGCTGTGCAACCACAAAGAATATTTATGCTTCAGTTATACTCCTAAGGGATAAATAGCAGTTAAGTAGCTAACTCTTACTGAATTTCAATGCAAGTTAGGCATATCTGTGCCTTTGCGATTTTTTTCCCCTATAGAAACTTAGCTTTTGAGCTATAGCACATCCTCTCCTTTAGCAGCATTAGGGACCACCATTATAATTAGAAATTTGCAATGAAATCTTAATGAGAAACATGAGACAATATATCATAATCTAATATAATGATACCTCTTAGAATGTTAGAGCTCAACTCATCAGTAGTGTACTTACGAATTCTTATCTTCATTTTTAGGGATTTTTTTTTTAGTTTAATAGATGGATGTAATCACTGAGAAGACTGAAAGAAATATCTGATTGCAGACTGACACTGGAGCAAATTGTGATATAATTCATGTTTCAGACAGGACAGGACTAGTTTACAGAGGGAGAGTAAGACTTTTCATTTTAGTAGTTGCAGCTGTAGAGTGAAAAAGTACTTCAATTCTTTCAATCCTTGTTTGTTTTTTTTTTTATATAACAACAGAAGTAAAGAGGCAGTCCTTTATTGGCAGGAATTTGGTCAGAATGACCTTATCAGTATTCTTCACCTTCACATTTTTGTGTTTGATAAAAATATTGGACACCTAATAGAGGAAACTTTCAGCACTGATTTGAAAATATATTATGTATATATTAATCAAAGGATTTTTCTTTTTGAATTATAGATCAGAGACAATAGAATGATAAATAATACAAGAACAAGGTTGTTCTAAAGGAAGTTTCAGAAAAGGGCTCCATAAGCACAACAGGATGTGCTTTCACATCTGTCTGAAATATATTTTCATGGAATTCCTGGAGATGAATACTTTTAGAGCACTCACTTGTTTGCATGATTACTATCAAGAGTCATTTGCAGAATTCATAAGGCTCAGTCAATTGCAGATAGCTGCCATGAGGTTTTTTATGCATTAATAATCTTCTGTACTGCAAAATATTCAGAGAATGTGATTTTAGTAGTCTACACTGAACGAAAGAATGCTACAGCAGTATAGCAGCCAACAACCAAAAATGTAAAAACATTCATTTTCAACATTATTATTTTTTTAATATGTCATTTTTTCCTATTGCCTATTTTTCTATTTCTCTTTTTCTCCTACTCCTTATCGTTTCTGCCTTTCATCCCTCTCTTCTTTTCCCTTTCTTAATTATTTTTCCTCTTTCTTCTTGACACTCTCATTACATTTATTGTTATAAAGTCTCTTTGGAGGGATACTATTAACAGTCCTGAGATTTCATACATACGAATTTTCAGTAATGAATGTCTTTTAAATCATGATTTTACATTAAATAAAATAAGATGGAGCATGAAAGCATGACTTAGGCCAACTACTAATTCCCCTTTTAAAGCTGCAGCTTCAGTCTCGGTTGCATTAGGGTAAAGGGCACAATTATCTCCCATGCAGCCACCATTACCTCAGGTACTTTTCTATTCCTATGTTCCCACACTTGGGTCATTTAAGTCAGGCAATTTGAAAATACACATACAGTGTGGTAGCGCAGGATAATTATTTATTGGCTAATACGTACACAGTATATAAGTCAGTCAAAGAAGCTACTAGGATAAGTATTAACAGGCTCACCAGCTTGATGGAAGACTTGTTTGTTTACCAGTCAGTTATCAATCAACTATCAACCTCTGTTACTACTTGGAGATCCTTGATGTTACTGAATTACTGTCTTCTGATTCCTTGTTTTTCAAATGCCCCTCATCCCCCAATTGTTTGATAACTTTTCTTGTAAATATTTTTCCTTTTGAAAGTCTGAGCTGCTTGTAATATTTCACTAATGACACTTTGGGGTTTTACTTCTCTTATTTTGTATGGCTTTCTCTCACATACTTCCTATGCCTGAAACCAGATTTCCAGTAACACTGAGCCACGGTCACAGGGCTGTAATGAACCAAACCCAGCCTGGGGGTGCAGACAGATGAGTTCTTGGGAGGAAGGTGACTGTTGATCCCTTCGTCAGTCCACAAGACCTGCCAACATCTCTGTTTCTCTGGCAGTGTCTGGAGAAGAGAGTGCTGCTTTCTCACATGTAGCCACTTGCTTCTGTGATAGAAACAGCATCATCATTCCTCTGGAACTTCTGAAGTTGTAGCACCCATGGTTAATTCCTGTACAATCTGAGCCCCTTAAGCAAGATCATTTCAGCTATTCTTAGATAATATATCTTATTTCTGTAATCCTGTGTCATTCTTCTGAGCCTGAAAATTTCTGCTGAAGATATCTCCTGCTCTGCAGTATTTCAGCATTTCCCCCTGTTGATTACGAGCTGGTTTTTGCACTTTGTTTGGAAATGACCTAACACAGGAAAAATGTATAAGATTCTTCTGGTTTAGGAAAGTGTTGGATTTACAGTTTTTAGACATCCTCTCTTGTTGGCTTTCTAATCTAAAATCCCCATATTAATGCTCTATGAACAGAAATAACCAAACAGTTGCATAGGTCTTATCATAGCACATACTTTTAGCTTCAGCTGCTCTCAGTCACATAACTTAGTTCACCAAAATATTTATGTTTAAAGACATTGCAAACTAGAACAGAGAAAAAAAAAAAAAAAGAAAAAAGAAAAAGAGGCAGTAGTTCAAATGGGATTATGTTTGAGAAAACAGAAAAAAACCTTTTTTGGGAATGAAGCTTTTGCCGTGTATTTTTATTAATAAACTTATGTAAAATATCTGGTTCTACACTGAAGTTAAATTGAGTTAGACACATTGGGGCTTTCTGGCCAGTATCCAAATTAATGAAATATAGGAAACAGGTAGAAGCTAAACTGCAAACTCTTCCCTGATGAAGCGACAGAGTGAAATTCATCACAAGGGTCATCAAGGTAAATCCTTCAGTGAACATTTGTGCAAATATTTAGTCACAACTGCTTCTTCTGCAAACACTTTTGCAAACAAAAGTTTGCTTGTGTGAATATTGGCAGAAATCAATGAACAAATCAATCAAGTAGTCTAGTAAAATCTGTTCTCCTAGACAAGCTTTGAGAATGTCAGTATGCACAAGAACTATATAAAATATAACTTTTTATCTGTGCAAAAGTTTAAGGGCAATGTTCAATTTGAAAATAGTACTATGGTCTTAAATAAAAAAAAAGGTTTCTCTAGATTTGTAGCTTGTAGGTCTAATAGATTTGTGGCAGACTGGATTTATGAAGCTGCCACAACTAATCAGTGCTTGGGAGGCCAGGAAAGGTGCTAAGCAGTGGATCAGCTGCTTATTAGTTGGGAACAGAGTAAGTCTCTGGAGGTGAAGACAAGTTCCTTTGGGTCCCAGTTCCTCCAAATAAAGACTGTTCTTTCTGAAACTTTAGAAATCATCTAAATTGGTGGTTTTTAGTCTTTGGCTTTATGGGTCTAGGGGTATTTCAAAGTCTGTAAAAGCAGCTAACAAAACCCTTTTTTTATTTCTATGATTGCTCACGTTTCCTTTCCACAACATCCTGTTAAAACATAAGGTAGCATCATATTATGATTGCTATTTCCAATCCATAATCATATCCATCTGTGCTCATTCTGCCGGAACTAGTAATTTGCCTTGAAAAGGAAGCTTCACCCACCACTGTTTAGGATTAAATCATTGATAAAGTTAACTTCAAAACCACAATTCTTCCCACTGTCAGGAGTGATCTGCCTATTCCCAATTAGGAAGATATGGAGACTTTTTGAATGAACAGGAAAATCACTGTCTACTTGTTTTGCAGTACACCGTACCTTAGAATTTATTTTTTTTTTTAAGTCTTAGAAAACAATTTGCACAATATACAATCTCAGATATTCCTCAGTCAACCGCAGAGAGAATGCTTTTGAAAAGTATAATTTCAGCGTTACAATTTAAAAATGAAAATTTTATTTACCAAAGATTCAAGGTATTGAAAACATTTTCAAACTGACAAGTGTTTTTGATCGAGGGAAAAGAAACACTATTTTCTATTTCAAATTCTTTGATTGATTTCAGTTTTTCAATTTTAAGCCAGGTTTTTTACTCTGCGACTTGAGTATCAGCATCTGTGCTTATCTTTAGAAATGTCATTTGTTATTCTAGTGTGCACAAATGTTCATTTGAAAGACTGGTTAACAGAGGAAAATCTAAATAAAAGAAGTGGACTCAAAAAAGCCTCAATTCAAAATAACAAAAAATCAGGAGATTGTCTCTTTTACTTTTCTTATAGAAAGTAGGAATCTTTTACAACATTTATACCCTTTTAAAATAAGAAAATCTATAAAGCATACTTAATTCTTCCGTTACTTCCTTAATAAGTGTTAAAATATTTATTGCTATTTTATCTAAAATCACAAATGTCTAAACTAGCAGAGATTGTGGAAAATACAATGGGGTGTACCAGATACTATATTTAATATCAGCTCATAGAGGCAAATTGGAATATTAAAATATATTTAAGTCCCAATTCTTGTTGAGTAATGCTTATAAACTAAATATCTTATTTTCACATTGTGTCCTTTTAAGTCTAAATAAGGTTCAGTTCTTTTACTAGTAAGTATATTTCATGGATCTAATGACATTTTACTAATTGTAGGACAAGATGAAACTTTATTACCATTCTGGAAGGAATCTTTGCCTCTTAAGAACGGCAAAATGATGTCAAAGTACAGAAAAGAAGATCTTGCTTTGCTGACTGTGGTGAAGGAATAATGAGCTGGAATTACAGCACATAACACCACTAGAGCAGCTGGCTCATGCTCAACTCTGCAATTTCTCTTTGAGGGATCAGAAGTCTTTACCAGTGTGAGAATTCTGCCAGGCCTTAGCATGCAAGACAGATAAAAAAACCCCAACTTTTATTTTCCTGTCTTCTTATCTTCAATTCACAATATATTGGTGCTGACTGAAGAGAGAAAATAAGACATGTAAACAATACTTGAAAATATTACTTAATTGTACAGCTCTTATATTTGCCGTAAACCTTCATTTACACAAAATAAGATAGAGATAAAAAGAAAGTTCTTATTTTTTTTAATGTGTTCACAAGACTCAACAAATGCTTTGCTTGAACAAGACAAAAATCAGCATCAATAAGGAGGATTTGCCAACAAATTCTGCTGATGTTCTGTTATTTTGTCTCTGGAAGAAGACATTAGCTAGGACGATATGTTGCACTGTACGGTAATAAGCACATTCTCAAGTACTATGTGACCTAATTTTTCTCAATATTAGTAAAATGGAAGAAACACATGACCATTTTGTTAAAGGTGCGTATCCCTTTATGCTCAGATACCTCTGAAAGTATTATTGACTATCTAGCTGTTTGGCACTTTTTGTTAGCACCCTCCAGAATGCAAATTGTAAGGGCTTTATTTGCTATAAATCTTTAGACTCTAGATATTTAGAACAAATAATCAAATATTTAGAACATATAGTCAAATTCTAACTAGGACAATGTTACACACTTCTCAATATGAAAATACTGGGTTTCTGTCTAACTTTGCACAGATAAAATCAGAGCCTGGGACATGAACATTTGATATGAGAACAACATTTTCTTTTAATGAAGGGAATTTACTTTTAACATAAAATCAAATTTGACAAAACTATTAATATTTGTAAAACTCATCTTTCCACAGCATAACAGATATTACAAAGATATATTTTTTTTAAGTGTGGATTTAGCTACCTAAAATTGTTGTTCCATAGTAACTGAGTTCAAAACTAATTAAATATGAGACAAAGATGGCCACCTTTTTTTTGTGATATGTTATACCTAGCAGTCAAGCTCCATTTTCATCACATCTAATTATTTGGAAGTAACTAGAATTTCTAACTGTGATTTTCAAAAGCTTTTTAAAATCATGAGCTGAGATTTTGGAGCTTCTTGATGGTGTCTAGCTCAGATTTGTGCAGGGTAAAACTCGAATTCCAATATAATGGCAGTGTTTCAATTGTGTTGAACATGCATCCTGACTTTCAATAGTTGTAGTGTTGTTTTTAGTGAAGACACAAGTTTCATTAGACATAACAGACTTTATTCACCAATAACAGAAACAGGTGAGAAAACAATTGAGATTGTAGGTGTAGGAAGTAAAATACAGCAAGTGCTTAGAAAATCCTGAAAGAAATTACATTTTAAATTACTTTTATAATGGAAAAATGTTTTAAGGAGAGTTTCTGTTTTTCTTGTACAACTTCAGATAGCAATGCCAAAAATATTGCCCAAGAATGTCAGCTTTTAAAAGGCTAAATAGCAAATAAGCAGTTATTCTATATTCCTGGTTTTGTTAGCACCTATGTGACTAAATATGAGTTTTCAATTTAAACATTCAACTAAAATGCATTATCTAAAACGAGAATTTAGATAGCTAATACATGTACTATTCCTTCATTTTATGTATCTTAAAATCCGTGTAGCCTTGAAGTTAACATTGACAGTGTGTCATATGGACTTTAAGAAGCTTCTTCTCAGGTCTTCTACTCTATGTTGACCATGCCTGACAGGTCTTTCATTGTAGCTTCAGTCCCCAAACTCCCAAATAATTTTTGTTGTCTTCTGCTGCACATCTTTTAATCTCTCTTTTGAACATACTTTCAATAGTGTTGCAACCTAAGACACATGTACTGTTTCAGATAAAAAATCACCATTACGTTACCCTAAAAATATCTATTATTTCCATTATGCTTTTAAGAGGCACATTTCTTCTCTGCAAGGGAATTCTAGAGAAAATAAGGTATTGTAACTCCAGGAATAGTTGTAACATGATATATTATATATTGATTCTTCTTCGGCTTTTGCCTTACTGAATGTACATATGCATAAACATGTGTGCACAAAGAACGCTTAAATTATTTTGAAAATTAAGTGGCAGCACATGTGAAGTAATAGTGCTGCATTTTTAGGTTTTCTTTAACGTTGTTTTGGTTTACCAGGATTTTTAATTGAGGAAATTGTGAATCCTGATGTCTAATCTTATCACTTAATATATTGAGGGTGTAAAAAATAAAGAAAAAATCTTTGTTTCACAGATAATTTGTTATTTTTTACATTCAGCTTCCAAAAATGCTAATAACAATTATAGTTAATAGATATCTATTATAGTTAATAGACACCTAATTGATTTTGAATACATCTGTGGTTTCTTTTCCTGTAGTTAAATTCTTCAGTGAAGCTTCAGATGGAGAGTTAACCATGAACCTAGAGAAAGAAACCTGTATGCATCTGAATTCAAAGGGATCCATTTTATCTCAGAAAGGATAATAATTTAAGAATGATAGTTCCCTTAAAGTGTTATATTTAATTTTAAAGTAGAATTTTTGGCTAAAGGGGCTGGTAAATCAGGGCATATTTTGCCATAGGTTGTTGTACTACAGTAATTTGCAGAGCTTGTTTCTTTCATTTCTCAGTACAGTCTGAGATAGACAGTATTGTCAAACTGCCAATAATTTTCGCTCATAAGCTTTCTCACTAACCTCAGTATTTGCAGAAATGGAACCTAAGTCTGTGTGCAAATGTTGTCCTGAAACAAGCTGCAAGGATTATATATGGAGGCTTACTACTTTAATATTTTAATTATCAAATGAAATGCATTACAGCACAGGCTGAGAGGGACAGCTTGCCAAAGCCAGAATTTTTTAAATGAAAATATACTCAATTCTTAAGCTTCTCTGTATAAATATGTTTAGACCATATGCAGTAACTTTGATTACAATGCAAATTTAGCTAAAATTTAAAAGGAAATTTACACAGAAGCTAGAATGAAGGGCTAAGTGATATTGGTCTCCAGGAACCTTTAGTAATATTAGCTACTGTGTTACAATTGCTCTTACCATGTCAAGAGAAACCATTTTAGGTAGTGGCTCATCCTGGTCCCTTAGATAATGAATTAGTAATCAGGAATCCAACAGAGACCTTGAACTGTGCTACTTCGTGTTTCAAAGTTGTGGCAGGGCTACAATCGCTGAATTCAAGAGCTGGCAAACTGCACCTGCAATGGCAAATAGTTGGCTAAATTGTGGAGTAGGCTTGTCTTTGAGAGCAGAAAACCAACATATATCTCACATTTCTTCCATGTGTGTCAGATCCATTAGTTTAAAGTAGAGTATGTAATGAGCTGTTAAAAATTTTGCCAGTGCAGACAAACTGAGTGGATCAATATGCTGCTACATCGTCAGTATAAACTGGCTTTTAGTTTAGGTAATGGCTGACAAGATGATTCAGGATGAGCATGTAGAGGAAATAATTGCACTTCCCATTAGAGAAAGACCCCTGCTTTAATCAGATGATACCACAGAAGGCTGTAACTGTAACTGTTGATAGTCTGCTGAGCTGACAGAAAAAGCAGTGAAAGCAGGAGGTCAAGGTACATGAAGCTACAGAACTGCAGCTTGCAGGAAAGCGCCTTTATGGACATCCTCAAAAATCTATGAAATACACTGAAGATAACTGCAGTTGTGTGACAAAGGTAGTTCAGCAGAGACATTGCATAAAGGTCAGATACTTTGTTCAGCCATGTCATAATGCTCAGTTCAGTTAACAATTATATGTAGTTGCGTTTCTAGAGATTACAACTGAGTGTGATAGAGCAAACACTTTGTGAGTATTCCATGCCATGCACTTTCCATTCTTGCTGCACTGTTGATGATTATGAACTCAGCATTGCACACAGCTCAACTGTCTCTTCTTGGAAAGAACTTCTGTATTAATGTTACTTGGGACAGCTCTGTATGAAGAGCTAACTGAAAGAGTTTATTCCTATGCCTGGTTATTTGCCTATAAGCATATCTTGATATGCATTTGAAAACCTGTGCTAGCCTATCAATATATATGCAGTCACATGATAGGTCAACAGACTGATGCAAGACCACCAAATGGTGCTACAAGGCTAATTCTTGTTTCAGCTGAAGCTCTCCCTGTGGCGTCAGCCTCACAGCCAGGTACTGATCCACAGTAAATATCCAATTTTTTTCTCCCTTGACTGGCAGGATTGAGCCTCTTGTCCCTCAGTCTCTTGAGCTGCACTTCCAGAGCTCCATAGTCAGTCTCCCTTAACATGCTTGGGTTTGACACAGCAGTGTCATTGGTGTCCAGATGGGTGGACAGCAGAGGTTAATAGCCCAAGGGTAAAGAAAGGCTTGGTATTCTTTCCATAACATCCCAGATTTGGGTCTGTATTGGGTTTACATGTCAGGGTTTTGGTAGTGGGCAGGACTGCAGGGGTCAATTCTGTGAGCTGCCCCCATATCAGAGAACACGAGTTCCAGCAAGCGCTAAAATAGATACACTGCTATCCAAGGATAATTGTATCAGCAGGACTGGTGGTTCTTCTGTGATAACAGATTTAAGAAAGCAAAAAGAAAAAACTGTGCCACACCTGTGAGAAAGAGAAGTGAAAAAAAACCCCAGTGAGAAACAGCTAAGTAGACACCAAGGTCAGAGAAGGAGGTGCTCCAGGTGCCAGAGACAAGATTCCCCTGCAGCCCATGGAGAAGACCATCATGAAGCAGGCTGTTCCCCAGCAGCACATGAAGGACCACTTTGGAGCACATATCAACTTTGCAGCCCCTGGAGAACCCCACACTGGAGCAGGTTTATTCTGAAGGACTCCAGCCTGTGGGAAAAACCCATGCTGGAGCAGGGAAAAGTGTGAGGAGCTGATGCCAACCTTATGAACTTTAACCATGACAAATGCAAGGTCCTGCACCTGGGTTGGAGTAATCCCAGGCACAGCTACAGGTTGGGCAATAAGGAAATTCAGTGTAGCCCTGCGGAGAAGGACTTGGGGGTGTTGGTCGATGAGAAAATGAACATGAGCCGGCAGTGTGCACTTACAGCCCT